>WBNH01008956.1:0-180334 GCA_013401255.1 Urocolius indicus | reverse complement strand
CCCCTTCCGCCTTATTGCTCTATTTTTGCATGTGTGCTTGTGTGGTGCCTACATAGCTTTCTTCCACTGTAAGCCTAATTAAATCTAATTGCATTGCCTGGGTAGCCTGCTACAGAGCTTTGTCTGCAACATCCCATTTGGTTTAGCTCATACATTAACTAAACGTGCACATGCCTTTCAGAAAGCATGTCAAATGAGACAGAGCCTCAGCTATAATAAAGTAAGCATGATTCTAGCATGTTCAGCTTAATAGTACATAATGAGAAATAGAATGGAATACCATAGCTGCCCTCTTCAATCTCTCCTTTGCTTGTAATTGTAAATGAAAGCAAAAATTTTGACATTTTAGTATTTCTGTTTGTTTGTTTTAATGTCTAAGGACTCACATAGGTTCCTGAAGGAAGAGAGAGAAGGTATATGAAGTGAGATTAAAATGCTTTGTGGAATTTAAGAAGTGAGGGTTAAGTGATTGCAAGTGCTGGAGCATGGTTAATGCTACAGGACACAGAACAAGTTCCAGGAGAGCTGCACCCCCACAGTGCATTATTTTATTCCCCAGAAGAGGAAGGGCTTATCAAGCGAAGAGTGTTTGATATCCATTGGAGACTTGGATGGATCCCTGGTGGACTTATGAACTTCTGTCTTCTTATGGACTAGCTCTAGTAGTTAAATTAATCTTTGAACTAAGTTTGTAACTTTTTAAGCTAGAGTATGGTGATCAGTTTAAACTGCTATGATTCCACCTGTATGTTTTACAGAGACAAACGCTATGTTTGCTGTAAATATTATGTTAACATTAATCCAATCTAGCTGACAGGAACAAGGGGTGGACTGTATAATAGATCTATGTTCAGATTGCTACAATGCTCACCCCTAAAAAGGCCTTAAGTGTTTCAACTCCTTTTGTCCCTCAAATGAATTACTCGAATTAATGATCAGAAGTTTGTGTTAACAGGCAATAAACTGAATAAAATAAAAATTCTATGAGTCAAGACTTTTGTCTGTGACCTCACTGAAGGACAAGGAATACTCAGGTGAAATGGAAGAACAATCATAGGGGCACAAGAAAAGCTTCGAGTAGGAAATGCTGGCTATCTAGAGGACCTGGGTCCAAACTAAAGAACACATGAGAGACCAAGAAAGTTGAGGCAATGGTGTTTAATGCATTCAGTACTTTGCTTAGACCATGTATTTCTTGTTGTGTTCTTTGACTGATGTCAAGAAAAGCAGGAGCCTTGTGAGATTCATGTGGCATTTTTATGTATGCATCTATGTGGCTGCATGCATATATGTACAACTAGAACATATCCAAAACGTTAACTGTAAGCCAAACAAATCACATCTCACTGTTGTTTGGGGTTGGAAAGTGTTCGGGTCACTACAGAGCAGAGACCTGGGAGGTGATGATGTCACTGCAGTAGTTCCCTAATTGATCACCATTTCAATGGTGATACCTCAAAAAGCAAACAAACAAACAAAAAAAGATAGGTGTCTTTTGCCTGCCTCTGAACCTTTAAAACTTCCAATCAATGCATTTTGCAGTACTATTTGCTACTAGTTTAATTATCCATCACATATCACAAGTCTTTTCAGTATAGAGCTTGTTAAGAGATCAGTATCAGGTTTCCTCAAGTGTTTATCTTGTGTGTTGGAATGAAGGCAGGCTTTCCAGTCCTTAGGTCATCCATCTTACCCTTATACCTTCTTTTTATTTACCTTTTTGAGGTATAGACACTGGCAGATGATCTGCTGCCTTGTAACTGAGAAAGAGAAAAGTCAAGAGACAATGATCTTTGAACCTTTTAATTTTTGCTATTGAATTTGTCTTTTCACACAGGAGTTTGGGTATTTGAATAATATCAACCTTAGAGTAGAAATGTCTATGGTTCTTAGATTTACTTGTGTCTCTATGTGATACAACATATATAGGTTCTTCTAAAAGCAGTTTTAAAAGTGGTCAGATTCTTCCTATGTGAGCTTTTTGTCTCTAGTGTCTTAAAAGATCCTAGTCCTTTACAGAACTATAGCGGAATGGTTTGGGGAAAGGCTAATCAAATCAGCTGCTCTTGGTATTAAATCTCAGTGCTCTGAATCATCCCTCTCCCCCCACACCAGGAAATATAGCCTCTGTTATTTACTAGCTACATAGGCAGCACAAGCATTACTCTGAATATGAAAGGAGCTTAAACTAGATGCCTGAAGAAGCTGATGTGAAATTTCCCTTCTGGATACATCTGCATGGGATGGTGCAGTGCTGTGTAAAGATATTTGTATTTCCACATGGAATCCCATTGAAGTCAGCAATTCTGTATTTAACAATGTATTTGAAGCATTAGGTCCTCAGCTTTGGTTGTTAAAACATGTAGCTACCTCACTGTAGCCAGGCTGAAGGAAGATTGATAGTTTTGATACGTGGATAATGATGAAACTAGACTTCATTCTCCTGAATTCTACTTTTACACATTTCTCTGTTTGTCAGTATGACCTAGAACAGAAACACACTGAAGTGACTGCAGAGCATGAAGATATTACAAAACTATGTCAAATTGCACATTTCTATCACAAAGCTTTAATACATTCTGTGGTGTGTATTTGGGGAAGAAATGGGTACTCTGATTTAAGGTCTATCCTATTAAAGTTAAGTTGCTGGGGTAAAAAAGAAAGGAATTGAGAATGCAGAACTAAAATTGGCTTTTATGGAGCTCTTCTGATCTGGAATGTGTGTCAGCAATGTGATATTTGGAGCACAGAATTGCTATGATCTTCTTTTTGAAGGAGAAGAGCTTCATCAAAATATCTCTCACGAATGTCACAAAAGTCACATTTACTAGTCTGGTATAGTGTCATGAATGTATCTTAGATGCAAAAGTTATATTTGATCTCTCCACTTTCTCTGCAAACTCACTGTAGTGGGAGTAGGATCAGGCTTTCGTTAGATATTTTGTTCTGTACTCTGTCTGTCTGTCTGCACCTCCCTCTCTCGCTCTCCCTTTAATCTTTCTGAGCAATTTTCTCTCTTCCTGCAGGGGTGATGGAAATGATCCTTTGAAGCAACCAGCTTTGACATTTAGAAAAAAAAATGAAAGAATGCTCCAATTAAGCAAAACATCAGTTAAAGCTCAAGCAAAAATATATGTTTCTGATCAGTTCTTTCATGTGCACTTGAGAACTGCATTGTGCTAGCAGAGGAGCTCATCAGAGGGTACTTAGAAAAAATCCAGATTATAGAGCAGATATATCTGTGAGTGATATCCAAGACTGTATGTAAAAAAATTAAGTATTGGCCACTTTTCACATCTTGTGACCTACTGCCAAGCAGCTTTGGAAAAGACAAAACTTTTGTTTACACTGAGGCTATTAAACACTGTTCCAGAAGTGAAAAGGAGCCTGAAAGAGTGTTTATATTCTCCACCATTGGTTTCACTGAGAACTGAGCTCTTGGGGTCCAGGCACTTGCACACTTGTGTGCTTAATCATACTTGTGAGGTTTATCACATACATGACAAGATTAAGGAAAAGATCTTTTCAAGACCACGATTTTCAGCTGTTCCACAGTGCTGTCCCCACCGTAGGTGTACAGTAGGTTGAGGAAGTTCTGAAAATACAAGCTTCACCTTGTTTCCCCATGTCTTATGGCCATCTGATATAAAAAGCTGAATTTGGATGTTGTGAGAGCTGAGGCTGGCACCTCTACATACAAAAGGTCCACAGCTCATTATTTCGGCTATAATGACATTGTTGTGAGAATGACTCACAGGCAGTGATTCTGTGACATTACAAGAGGCTCTGAATTTAACCTCAGAGAGGCTCTCTGCAAGGCAGGGCTGTGGAGGTTGTCAGGGGCCAGTGGGTTCAGCCCTGCGGTGGCTCAGCCAGACAGTTCACAGAATCCACTTCATAACAGTAGTGAGATACAGCTTAAAAATGAACAATTGTGGCATGCCCACACACCGCCCTTTGAAAAGCTGTTTAAGTGGAATGATATAAATCGTTCGCATCGTTTTACTCACTTTCCTTTTCTTTTTTGCTGAGCAGGGAATAATTTTCTGCAAGCAGGCTGTCTGCTGCTGAGGTTTTTCAACTCATTTAGTGTTGCTGGGCAAAAATGCTATAGAAGCAAGATGGGTGGAACTCACAAAAGCCCCTGGTTTCATTGTCCCTGAGCTTTGGGTATGCTTAATCCTGGCATGGATAGTTTTCTTTTGGTCATGGTGTTTTTTGCTCTGGGCTTATGGACAATTACGTGCATCCTTAGAAGTATTACCACAAGTCCTCCTATAGGAAAGTTGCACAGCCGGAGGAAACAGCATGGATGAAATGGGCAAAAAGGCAGTAGGAAGGTCACAGCACTTTGGCAGAACTGGGAGTTTATTGCCTTCATTAATAATGTGCTAACAAAAGAGAAAAATTTTGAGAACCGACTGCACATGGGGGTGGTACTACAGTGTGTGCTTAATCGTAGCTGTGTGATTTACCAAATATATGACAGCTATGGTGTGAAGACTTTTCCCTGCAAGAATCCACAATTTTTATGTTGAAATGGCTGTTTGTCATCAAATACAGTGCTAGGGAACTAGGCACTGTTAGCATGGCTGCTTGAGGTGATTCTCTCTAGATTTACTGACCTTGCCTGGCTTACAGCATGGGTATAGCGCTGTCTCGTCTTGAACTGCAGAAGGAGCCTACTCAGCTTATAAACACACTCAAGTGTTAGGAGGGTATTTCATGGATGAATGCTAATAGGTTCTTTTGCTAATAGGTCTCTTTCTAGGGCACCTTGCAGAAGTCTCACTGATGGGGCTGAGCAGGAACATCTAGCCTCAGTCAACAAGAAGTATTTATGAACAAAGTTTACTGATAGGTAGGGGTGCTTTTCTGGGCACAACAGACTGGAGAATTCCTGACCATTCTGGTCAGTCTCGGTCCCAACATGGGAAAACAGGCTACATTGGTATGTGGAACAGCTTCTACCCACTTGGCAGGTTTCACAGTGGTGCTCCAGAGTTCTTCATAGTGTAGTTAAGAGTTGGGTAAGAAGTGGCTAATTGGGTGGAAAACATTTCCTCGTGCACAAGTACAGCATAGGTTAACAAAGAAAAAAAGTGCTTTTTTTTAAAAAAAAAAAAAAAGGGAGTTCTGAAGTACTGAAATCTTGAGCTGTTGGCAGAACAAGGAAGAGCCTGTTCTTTACTCCTTCAGTCACCAAGCTTTTGCTGACAAGTATTTTGGCATGCATAACACATGCACACACACACACTGATTGACCAGACAGTTACACAACTTCCTGAAAAAAAGATGGGGATTGTGCTGGTGTTTGATTTTGCATCTTTTTCTTGTGCCAAACATGACAAAAAATTTTATCTAATAAGGTTAGTCTTGTGTTCCTTTACTTTTAAATACATGTATTTTAGTTTTATATCACTCTCCCAGAACACTTACTGGCAGCAGATACGGTGATACCATTTTAAAGTTGACTCTTTTGATAGCTTCAATCAGATCTGACAAGGAGTCTGTTCCCAAGAGATATTTGTTGGGGCTTCTTGGCTAAAGCATCTTCCCAATCTTTTGACAAATTCAGTGTCTCAACACTGTGAATCTCACACCCACCACCCTCAAAATACTGTCAGAGCAAGTGACTTTCTTTAGCAACATCTTCTTTCCAAGTTCTGCATGTTGAAAGTTCCTCTTCAGATTTACTAAGTCTAGCTTGTGGGAGGATCTGGTGATGTCTTCTCTCTCTGTCTTCATCTGCAGCATATCAGTTGTTGCTACCCTGCAGACTTCATGGCTGAGCCCTGACTGCGTGCAACCCTCTGGCCTGCCTGGGTGTCCTGATGGAGGCTGGAAAGTGAATGTCTTAGTGCTGGTCCTGTAAGCGTGGCCATGTGCCACAGCACGGGCAGCCCTTCCACAAGCAGAGGCCAGGAAAATCAAATCATGTCACCAGATTGTCCAGCACAGTTCAGAGAGCAACAAATATTAATTGCCATCTGCTGACAAGTGGTGACGACTTCCCGTGACAGACAGTATCTATTTTGCTTCTTGCTTTGTAGACTACTTCCCTGTAAGAAAAAGTAGTTGGGTAAAGAGGTCTCTAGAAGGAGAAGATCTGATGCTCCCTGCCTTTAGGCAGTGACTGAATTTGCCCAAGGGAGAGAGACATCCAGATTACGGGGTGGTTCAGAGGAAACAACAGCGAGGCTTTAGCAAGGCAGCAATTTGCAGCACAGCAAGGAAGTGAGAGACCAACAAGAGAGGCATACAGCACTCTTCAAGCTCTGTGTTGATGCAAGAGAAAACTTCTTAGAGAGGTAAGGGAACTTTGCAGATAGTTGCGGCCCACCTAAAACCTCAAAAATATAGCTGCAGAGCAATGGCCTGCCTTTCTAGGATACAATGGGTAGGGGGAGAATTGTTTACAAGCCTTTTAAACTACTATGTTTTACCTACTGTCTTACCTAGTCACTTGGCATCTTCAAAAGTTCCAAAAGTCAAAAAGTTGAGGTTTTGGTGTTTTTTTTTTTTTTTTTCTAAATTTGAATGCTAAGTTGTCTGAGAAGTTTTCTGTGAAAGAAAAGGTTTTGGCAGGTTCACGCCAAAGCCAGTCTAAGGTACTATCACACAATTCAGTGGTTTTCACAGAATGAGTTAGCAATTTGACCTGATTTGAATTGAATCATCATAGTAGTAAATGACACTTTGTTCTCATGTTACCAGACTTAACAGAAAATCCTGAGTCTGAATAATCAGATCACCATGAAGATAAGGTGCTTTTCCATGCCAGTTTGTGCAGATCTGTTCTGTGGTGCATGGTTGGGCTGCTTCTGCCTAGGTGGGGAGGGACTTCATTTTTGTGGAGCAGTGAACGCTTCAATTCTCCCCTCTATCAGTACATCTCTAACACAGTGGAACTGTTTCCTCCATATGTATCTTTAAGTTTTGCAATGTTTTGGAGTAGGTTATGATTTTTTTTCTGCCCTGGGGAGTACAGGGTAATGTCAGGGGCCTGGACTAGTCATCAGATGAGGTGTGGGATGGAAAAGAATAAGACTTTCTTTCAGGTAGTTGTAGAGAGAGACATGGTCACTCTCTGCAACTACCTGAAAGGATGTTGTAGTGAGGTGGGTGGTTGTTCTACCAAGTAACAAATGAACAAGAATGACAAGAAGAAATGGGCTCAGATTGAGATTAGGAAGAAACTTTTTCACCAAGAAGGTTGTTAATTTCTGGGATAGGTTGCCCAGGGAGGTGGTGGATCCGCTAGCACTGGAGATATTTAAAAGACGTGTAAATGAGGTGCTGAGGGATATGGTTTAGTTTAGTGATGGGCTTGGCAGTGTTGGGTTAGTGGCTGGACTCAGTGATCTTAAAGGTCTTTTCCAACCAAAATGATTTTCTGACTCTTGTGTGGCTTTTTCTTTTTTCCTGTTCAGCTGGCACCCTTTGGGGCAGGAACTGTCTTGTACTGTACTATGAACATGGATGGTCTCACTCTTGATTGAAGCTGCTGGAAGATGCTCTGAAGAGGAAAAAGGAGCATTTATTTTCTCTGACTTTGGTAGCTCGAGTGTGCTGCCCCAGGGCAAGTGCATACATTAGCCATATTGCCTGACAATAAATCACACCCTGTGAGGCAAGAGTGGACGTTAAACCTCTCCAAAGGTTGAATCAGTAGCTCTGTTCTCCTTTCCCTTCTCCACAGCTCTGCATGGGCTGAGTCTGCCCTGACCAAGGTGGAAACATATCTTCCCATGCATCTCTACAAGGCAACAGAGCTACAAGGTTTGCTTCTGGTGCTCTTGACTCTCCATCTCCCTCTCTGAGGTTAGACTTCTCATCAGCCTTAAGTTTTGACATAGGCAGAGGAATATTTCTTGGGAAGGAGGAAGCTCTTTTCTGCCCAGTATTCACAACTATGTTGGGGTATATTAAGTCCATACTGTCCACAGTAAATGGAATTTTTTTTTTCCCACAGGAAAAAAAAAAGGAAAAAAGAGCAGCATCAGTGCACAACTGAACTTGAAAAATGTTATACAATATCACTCTGAAACTCTTCAGTGGGTTTGTAGCTGGTCTAACCAGTCTTTTACATCATGGAATCTTCCCCTACATATTATTCATTAAACAAAGGTATTTATTAGAGCAGAAACTGCAGCATGTGGCATAGATAACATCTCTAGTGAAAGGGGAAAAAAAGAAAGCTCTAACTGTTCTTTAGAACACACCTTGTTTTTGTGTGAATGGCAGGTAATGCTCCTGCAGCGGCCGTGACAACGTATTCCTGAGGAATATGCAGAGGACTTGTGCTTTTGGAGCAGTTTGGATCCAGCAAATGCCTTATAACAGCATCCACCCACCTCATTCATCTATGAGTGTTGCCCTTAGTGTGCTTTTCTACCTTGTTTTTTGGCATGTTCCATGCAGTGGGCTTCCATCTGCTCCTCAGGGCAGCCTTTTCAACTGGTGCCTTTCACTTTTTTTTCCCGTGGGCTCCCGACTGTCTCTGATTCTAAGGGGTCCATCCAAAAGTAGAAATAAAAAAGCCATCCTGCTGGCAAGTGGGCTTACATTTGGCACGTAGGAGGCCATGGAGTCATTGGAAAGCTTTGCAATTGCACAGCTGAAAGGAGGCTGAAAACTCATTTAGATGAAAGCAGAAAGGACTATTATACTTGTACTCATGTACGTTTAGGCCGCCTGATAATAGCTGCATCAGAGCAAAGGCTTTCTCCAAAGGAATTGAATTACATGGGCACTGTTTACCATTCCAGTGGCACATAAGCCTTCCTTCCAGTTATTTGCATAGGTTGTTTATCTTTCTGTATTCATAAATGTTCCTATCTCTTTTAAATTTCCTCGAACTGTCTCTCTTCAAAGTCTCAACAAGAAAAACTCCTTAAGGCCTGTACATTGCTCCATGAGCAAGGACACTTCTCTTCTATGCAGCTGTTCTTTGGAAATGCCATTATCTTCTGACCAGACAGTTTAGTTTCCTGTGATAGAAAAGCTGCACTTTAAGCAGGAGTGCTACATATCTATGTACATACCTAAGCACACGGTATGCCACTTGCCACTTGCCCCTTTGAAAATATAAAACTTGCTGAGTTTGGATCTTGACTGAGTACCAAAGCACATAGTAACATTCTGCTTTACACAGCTTCCGAAATCTTCAGCCATTCCCCAAAAGAGGTAAGGCTCATGAACAGCTGGAACATTCCCAGTCTACATTTCTTGCTCCTCTGTCCATAAGTGAGCTGTAAAATGGTGCTTGTTATGATGTCTTCCTGCTTTGTGCAGACAGTAAAGGCCAGCAGCTTAAACCCAGGAAACTCCTAACCCACAAATATATAAGATTTGAGTTAATTTGTGATTGCTGTTGAAGAAAAAGTCAGCTATGGTTGCTGCTGCAAACAAGTGTTAACCAAAGTATAAGTGAGATGGAGAATATCTAAGCAGTCCTGAGCAGCCAGTCATTATGCAAGCAGTGTATTCGGATACATTAAGAGAGATCAAACACTTTTTTTATTTGGAAACAGCATTGGCTGTGCAAACATAAATATGATAAGCTGTTGGAATCTTAGAGAAATTTCAGATCTTTTCATGGTAATATTTTTTAAAGAACTGTTACAAGAGTGAGTATAAGAGAGTAAATATGAATGAATTATAGTTTTTAAAATATTATAACTTTTAGTCTAGCACCAGATTTGTAATTTTATTTACGACAGTAATTTTGGTATATGGATTTTAAATAATATATTGTTATTTCCTACAGCATTACTAGGGTGCTGCTATTAATATTTAAAATCTGTTACACAGGACTACTGTGAGTTTGATCTTCAGGGTTTTAAAAACAGTACTTAAAAAAAAAAGAAAACAGACTCTTCTACAGAAAAGCCTCAGCGGTGTAATAAACAAATTGTTTAAGAAACACATCAGCTAATATTAAAAAAAAAAAGAAAAAAAACTGTAAGAATTTGAAAGCACCATAAATGATACATGTGGGTTCTTTAGCCAAGCATTTTTCATTGAAGTTTCTATGATTTCACACTTGCTTTCTGAGAAATGCAATCACGGTAACTACAGACCATCTCTTCATTGACAAAGACTCTTAGCACTTAATAAACTTTTAATGACATTTGGAGGTGAAAGAATCACTTTTGCAAGTGGGGAAATGCAGCCAGCACTGTCATGGAAAGTGGCAACCACTTAGCCAGCAAGCCAAGTGCACCACACGGTGTCACCATCATGGCAGAAGTAGGTGAATTGGCTCTACTGGTGAAATAAGCAGCAGTCTCAATTTATTCATGATCAAAAGAGGATGATTCATCACCTTAGAAAGAATGGCCAGAGAAGTCCTATAACCTAGTTCTCTGGACCACAGCAAATTACTGGTTTAGAAGGGCAAGAGCGTGACAGTGAGAAACCACTTGCCTCATTCTCTGCAGTATCTGCAGCAGAGTGGTGCAGAAACAGTGTTTTTCTTCCCATGACACATTTCAAGATTCAAAATATTACCTTTTTCTTTTTTTGGTTAAAGCTGTTTCACTTTGAGGAAGTCATCAGGTAGCCTTCATGGCCAGGAGAGTCCCACTACCTGCTGACCAGCAGCAAGAGGCAAGGCAGTCTAGACCTATGTGGAGCTCAAGGGAGGTTTGAGAAATGTAGAGACAGAGAGGACTTCAGCTTTATTACACAGTAAGGGAGAGTCTCTCCGCAGTCCTTGCCAATGCGGGTGGGAATAGGGTGAGAGCACATCAATAGCTTCTTTAATAGATTCCCTTCATTAATGGATCTCATTGCTAGGGATGGAGGTACCCCCATGATTCACATCATCACTGTGCAGTTCCCTGACATCTAACAGGACAGTGACTGAGTAAGACCCTGTTTCTTTGCACAGTTCGTAGAGAGCAATTCACACTAAACTGGATAGTTCCAAAGACAAGACAGAGATAGGTCTTCCCTCAAGCACCCAAAGTCACAATTGTACTTTTCGCCTCTACAGAAGCTGTGGGAGATCTGCCTGCAAATTCAACAGTTGAATCAAAGTAGGAACTTGGGTCCCTGACAACCTAGACTTTTCAGTCCTTGTGTATTCTCAGAGCAGCCTTTCTAATTTAGATCAAAAGTTTCAGTCTGCATTTGAGGCTTTTTTCTGAATGAAAGCTTAATTTGAAAGTTACATAATCCTGGTTAGTTTACAAGGTAAGATAAAAACAGGAGGAAAGATAGTATCTCTCTCCCCTCTGGTTCATAGCAATCTTATATCTGGGATAGTAAGATTGGAGCTGGGGGTTTGGGACTGTTAGCTCCTGCCAGTCTTCATCCAAGTGTGTGTTTAAGCAAAGCTAAGTGCAAAGAGAGCAGAGATCCAAGCCAGCATCTCTGCAGAGTACTGCAATACTGCTACCAGTAATTGTGTTCAGGGCTGACATTGCCCTGGATTGCATCATATGGTTTTTGAAACGTCAGCTGAACTGCAGTTCCTTTTCCTTTCTTCTGACTGTCAAGTTGAAACCTCTGGTTTATTTCAGGTAACCTTCAACGTTGCTCAAAACAACTCCAATTTTTTTTTTTTTCAAAAATGATTTCAACCCTCAAACCTGTTTGATTTTGCTGAAACCATGGTGGCAGCCATCTACTGCTGTAATTACATTGAACTTACCAGAACAGAACTTACCAGAAATTCCTGGACCACTGGGAAGCAATATGAAACAGGTTATAAGATGTCTAAGACATCAGCAGTACATTCCTGATTTGCTACAAGCCCTTCAGGAACTCATACCTTGCTATAACATCTATTTGGTGTAAGTATCCTTATATCCATTTTGGTATTTTACCTACTGCAGCTATTTTACAAAATAGCTATCTGTGTTTCAACTGGATGCTTTGAGATAGATAACAAATCGATGTTAGGGAAGCATTTGATATTCTTGGATAAAAGACACTACAGAAAAACAAATTATTATTATCTCTTATGTTGTAGATCAGATTCCACTCTGTTCCTAAATATTTGCTTTATCTAAGGCTCCTTTTAAAAAAAAATGCATCCTTCATCAGAGAAGATCTTTCTTTTTCAGATGAAAGAGACATCTATAGGGAACAATTTCAGTAGCCAAGAAACAAGAAAGGCTTCTCCTGTTAAGTGAAATAGGTAGTAATTACTTTGCTGCTAAAGAAGGGGTGTGGGAAGAAGGCTGAGACAAGCATCCCACTTCTGAGCCACTTAGGCTATGAAGGAAGCCAAAGACCTATGGCTCCGTTAACAGTCAGAAGTTATAGGCCTTTATGCCAACTGCTCCATAGCTGAGAAAATTAATTATCTACTTCGTGCCATGGTGACCTAGGTAGGTTTCTTTTTCCACTGTCTGCAACTGTACCTTTGCACTACAAACCCTACTCAAAATTTTGCGATTCCAGTTCAGCTTTGCTCTTCCTAAGCTTCCAATCCTCAGCAACTCTGACAACAGTTCCTTGTGTAATATGAGGAGATGCAACAGCAGGGACAAGTAAAGCAAAACCCAAAACTGTGTACAACAAAGTAAATCCAGCCTTGCACTAATTTTAACCAGCTGGTGAAAACTGAGCTTTCTCTGGGCTCTTACTTCATTGTTTAGAAAAATGACTGATTGGTGAGGTATTGTTCTTGCAGATGGAGGGAAATTTCTGCCTCCAGTAATATCTGTGGAATGAAGTGCCTGGAGTGGGCATGTCACGGCGTAACTGAGGACACTCTCTGGCAGTCATACTCTTAAGCAGTGTGAGCTAGTAGTTTTCCACAGCCTTTACCCAGCATCGGGACATCAACCTTTTTCCATTAACTCATCCTTTCTGCAGCTCTGTGGTTTCCTGTGCTTGTACTGGTGTGAATTTCCTTCCATCCAGAACTTTGTTGTGTAGCTTTTACTTCAAGAGGCAAGAGGTTTGCCCTTGTTTTGATAATTGGGAACTGCTGAGGGCACAAAAAAAAATGTGCTAAGAGCTAATACCCTACATTTCCAAAAGCCCTACATATTTTTTTCTGCTACCATAGCTGAGACATCTAAAAAACATGCCACCTCAGCATATCTAGGCACTAGATATGCTGGCAGTGGCTTAAAATTAACTTTACCAATCCCTTGTCACTTTAGCAGCATGAGAATATAAGCACCAGAGACTCCAACAACTCATGGATAACCACATTTCTTGCAGAGGTGCCTTGGCAGCCCAGCTCAGCGTGGCTTCTGCAGACTGCTCTAGCCCCTTGCCTCAGCCTTCACTGCTCCCACTCAGGTTTCTCTGGTGATTAATATTGCTGGTGGGAGTGGCCCTCCTCCTTGCAAATATTCCAGTTGATTTTTGCCATGTAATCAAGTCACCTCAGTGACATCACCTACAGGAGGGAAATGAAGCTCATAAACTTGGTAATCTCACCTAACAGCTGCTGTTGGCTTTAACCACATCTTCTTCTATTTGTGTGGGATGCTACAAGGGAACAAAGTGAAAGTAAAGTTAGATAAGGTCTTGCCTAGCAGGATAGCCTCCACAGCCTGGCCCCTCCTGCAAGACATCTAGCTTGCTGCTTAGCACAGATCCTCTTGGGTAGAGAAATCTCCTACTCCGGCCATGTAAATTTCTGACTTCCTCAACAGTTAACCAAGAATGTACCGTCATGTGAAAGGCTGAAATTTGGTCTTTTGCAGAGTGAATGTGCTCTGTTAGCTCTAGCCTGCAGCTTGCCAGGAAAGCCATCACTGTGAGGAGCTGGAGAGCAGCGAGGGATCCTCCTGCATCACCATCCCAGTGGCTCTACTCACCTCCTGTTTTGCTGGAAGCATGTTTTCCAACAGGAATCTAAAACTGGCTCTGGGAAGAGAAGAATTGAAACACGGACCATGGGGCTGAGCTGTCTCTTGATTTGGCTTCTGCTGCTTTCCTGGGAGTGCTTTGATTGATCATTTCTAGTTTAACACAGGTCATTTCTGGTTTTATGTGGGTACGGAAGAGTGCTTGTTTTCACTCTGGCTGTGTTCTTTAAGATAAGGAAAAAATTCGTTCCTATATACAGATAACACTACACCAGACTGTTTTGCTGCCCTGGGAACCTGGGCTAACTACAATTATAATTCTCCTAGTCTGCTTCTTAATGTGTATATATTGGTATTGAACTGATGGGGGTCAATAAAATCAGTTGACACTTTCTCTGAATTGTTGCTGTGTCCATGTTAGAACTGTTACCAGTGTAGCTGTGCTCTCTTAGACTCTGCTCATAATTTCTTGTGTTTACACTAGTAAAAAGTGTAAGTATGCAGATTAGATCTTAGTAGGGAAATCTTGCTAGTGATATGTTTTTTGTTTTCTGGAGCAGCTGTTTGCATTTGGCTGTTAGCAAAGGATCTGAGTGTATTCTGACTGATGTTACTCCAGCTGGCACAGATTAATTTTAATCCTTTGGTAT
Source organism: Urocolius indicus (assembly GCA_013401255.1). NCBI lineage: Eukaryota > Metazoa > Chordata > Aves > Coliiformes > Coliidae > Urocolius > Urocolius indicus. The sequence continues at coordinate 165,900 of WBNH01008956.1, read as the reverse complement.
TTTTTCCTGTTGTGAAAACTAAAAGGTTTCTGACTCCAAGGTAACATATTGGAATGGTAGTTCACCTAGCCAGGAGTAATCACAAATTAATAGTGCAAAATAGAGCTCTGATCCTGCAAGAGGTTCCTAACAGAAGGGATTTTGTGCCCAGGCTAGTTTTGAAAGAAGTCAGCTGGGCTGTGGAGAGGTGCAGAGCAGTTGCTCATTTGGCCGTAGCTGTGATCCTGGGACCTAGTCATCATTAAAATCAATTTTAAGTACCAATTCTCTCATTATTATTCTTGTAAGTGGGGTATATTTTTTAAAGTAAAGCTTTTGGAATACTTCCAGAGAGAATATAACCTGTAAAGTTTTGTTTTGTTAAATAAACAAACGTACTGGAGGCTTTTGATGAAAAATTTAGAAAAAAGCATAATTTAATAGTGATTCTGTAACACTTACAGGTCAAAGAGCTAACTCTGGTTCCTCTGCATGTTAATTAATTGTGTTTTAATCATTTCATTTAGGTTTTCTAAAATGGAGACAAAAGAAAATGAGCAGTTGCTAACAATGTCTCTTCCAAGGGCCTCAGTTTGTCCTAGAGACCTACTGTTTGAAAAAAATGCCAAATCTGGAGAAGAAAATGCTCCTTGATCTTCAGATTAACTCTTCTTTGCAGTCAGGGACAAGGGCAATTTGGGACATTCCGTTCATTCCTCCACTGCAGGCTGAGAAGGGCAAAGTTATCTTCTCCAGATTTCTGTATCAGTTAAGCTGATGTGAAATCATGCCTTTCTTCTATGCAGGAGTGTAGCTTGACAGGTTACATGACTCTTAGATTACTTAATCATGGACTCGATCTTTTCACTGTTTAATCACAAAAGACACCATGAGTTCTCCAGGTATAAATAACCACCAACAACTCATATGCTGCTGTTACTGTCTTTGCAATCAGAAAATAGGCAATGGTGTGGTTTACTAATTGCTTTTAAAGTGTAACAGTTCTCGCTGAACTTGGTATGATCCTTGCTACTCCACTATTAGATTCTTTCACTAGTTTTACTATTTAAAGTCATTGTAGTCTGAACACAAAGTGAATAAAATCAATGCAGAAAGTTGCTGATGTCCAACTTCCAATGAAATGAGAGACACAAGCAGAACCTTCTGCGATCAGAAAAGCACGAATTTTGAAGCCTGCGGTCCTGCAACACAATGTTGTAGCATTAAGACCCAAGCAGAGCCACCATTTGAATATGCTTCTTGGCACTACCATTCCCTCAGGCAGGACAGCCAAAGCAGGTAGGAAACCAAAGCAGCATGCCTGCCAGACGCCCAAACTGAGCTATGATTTGATGTGGCTGAAACTCGTGGTAGAAATCATTTGTATAAAACTTCCTTTGGTTTAAATCCCTGCAGGGTGTACTTTAAATCCCTTAACTCAGAGCAAAACTAAGTACAGACCAGGCAAAACCACAAGTTTTTACTGATATTGCAACCATGAAGCAAACTTCAGCTAGCATTACGCTGTCCCTGTACAGGATTTCAAGCCCCAGCAAAACCTTCACAGCGGACCTCTGCACATGCGAGTTCTTGTGCCAATGGTACACATGGTGTGCTGTTTCCCAATAACCTCCTAGCTCCTCCGGAGCACCTTTGCTTGTCACCAGAGGACCGGCTCGTTGGTATTCCTGCCTCCATCCAGCTCCCGCCTCGATCGGCACCATTTTCGTAGGAGTTAGGTTTGCTGCCTGCCCTTTCCTTCTCCTCCATTAAGCTGGCTGGGGCAGAATGGGAGCTCATCAACCAAGCTCCAGCTCGACCCTTGTTCTGACGAACGACTAGGGGGATGCACCATCAATCTCAGCGCTAAACTCCTATCCCGAACCAGCCTCCGCTCACTTGCCAGCCGGCACTAGCACACGATCCGCCGTTACCCCGGGCTGCGGGTAAATACAGCGGGCCCCGACCATCTGGGGCTGAAGGGATGCGGGAGTCCGCGCTCCCGTTCTCCTCGACTCCGTCCCGCTGCCCCGCCCCGGCCGGCTCCGCCCCGGCCCGCCCCCGCCCCACCGGCGGGGCTCCCGCGGCCGCGCATTGTGCATCGCGCCGCTGCCCCGGCGGCAGCTTCAGCGCCTGCGGGGCTGTCTCCACTGCGGGACCGAGAGATCCCTCCCTCTCTCTCATCCTTCCAGGAGGGGCCTCTCCTCAGGCTCCTTTCCCCCAGTGGCACCGGCCGGGGTCGCTCAGGGTGAGTGTGGGGCGGCGTGGGTCACCCTACGGTCTAGGGGTTGCGGGCGCTGTTCTTGCTGGCGTTGCCGCCGGGTCCGTGTTCAGCCTGGGGCTCGCTCTGGAAAATTGGGGGAAGAGAAAGTGGTTCTGTCTCTGTCCACCCGCAGCGGGCACGATGCCTGTGTGGGGCGAGTGCGGTGAGGGGGAGCTTGGGGAGCGGCTCCGGGGACCCCTCTTGCCACCCGAGGATCGTGCGGCGGTAGGAAGTGGGGGTTTCCTAGCCAGAGAGCTTAGCCTGCCGAGGAGTAGACTCCGTGGTCTGAGGGGCCTCCCGGCTTTGTTTATTCCCGTGAAGTGCGATAAAACACAGCCCTCGTAGCCGTTGAGATGGTTTCTGCTAATTCTAGACCCCGGGCTTGCAGTTTTTGCACACTATGTGAATATTAAATTAGTGTTTGTGCAGACACTCACCTCCTTTTCTTTCCAGTCTGAAATAGCTCTCAGGTAACTGAAGTTGACTCTAAATGTGATTCCTGTGGGTTGACTGCTGTAAGCCTTATTCACACAAGTAAGATCTATGTGCATGAGTAAGATATTTTTTTTGCAGAATGATTTTGCATGTTTCCACCCTGAAGTGTATAATCTCTGAGAGTTTTTGCAAAGGATGGGCTTGTCCACTTCAGTTTCTGTGTGTGTGCAGTTGCTGTTAATTTTGGCGGCTCATAAGTGATGGTTGGTAAAGGTCCGGTGTCTTCATTTTCTCTAAGAATACATCAAATGGGATGTATGCCAGTGTTTTAATACTGTAGAAGCAACAAGAGAGACAGTCTGAGAAAAAGGATCGAGGAAATGATTTAGCTTTTCTATCCCTCCTCATTTCCAACCACTGTATTTTTAAGCATTTTACTTTAAATTGTAATAAACAATCAAGTTTTGTGTTTACCAGCATCTTGATTAATAGTGAAAAGATGGGTCTAAAACTAAATTTTGATGCTTGAATTAAAATAAATGCTTCTCATTTCTTCCATCCCACATAGCTTTTGGGGAAAGACTACTAGGTGATGATTTGAATAAAATAAATCATTCAGTATTGGCTAGCTGTAGGATAGAGGACCCTCTTGCCATCTAGGGCAGAGTTGGATGTAGAGCTATGGTGCTGCCTAGCACAACTGTTCATTGTTCATAACTTCTCCCATAGCCAAAGCATCGTGTATCTAAAACTCATCTCTGGGAGACAGATGACTGCTGCATGTAACTCTAGTTTGTTCATGATAGGCCTTCAAGATGTGACTTTCTATGACACATGTATTAGCAGGGATTTCATATTTATTATACACAGCGTTGATTAAATGACTTCATGCTTCATCTTTTTTTTTTCTCATTAATACTCTGATTAGGGGAAGACTCTGGAAGGAATATGGAATTAAGACCCATTCCCGGTGGATGCACCGTAAAAAAGATTCTGCAAAGCAGGCAGTGTAAAAGGAATTTCTGAAAGTGCTCAACACCCAAGACAGAGCTAAACACTCCTGGGCTTCTGCTTGGGCTCCAGCGTACATTAATAGGTTTTTGGGTTGGTCTTTTCAGTGTTCAGACTTTTGTATCCTGTGTTCTTTAGGGGACCTTGAGGGAGATCTGTCTGTGTTCAGACTGTTTGAGGCTAAAAAAAATCAAACCCTGAGCACTTGAAAAAAATCTGATCTTTGAGTTACCATCATACCTCCCCTAATTTCGGTTCTAGAGGCATTTCCTTTTCATTTTTGACAGACAGAATTATAGTTGTAAAATGTAACCACAATAAAGAGAACTGGTAAAATTACTTTTTTTTTTTTTAATGTAAAAGCCAATGGGGTTAATGAACAACTCCATAAATACACATGATAAAATGCAAGATTGATAATAGATCTGTAAATGGCACTTAATCTTTGATGAAAAGTAATAGGTAATGGCTAAAAATAGTATTTCCTGTTTCAACAATGGAGTTAAATATTATAATGGATGTTAACTGAGCAAGGTAGATTGGTCCAGAGCTGGAGGCTCTGACCATTCATGCTGGCTGACTTTCTGGCCTGTTTATTTATTTTCCTTTAAAGTATCTGTCTTACGTATGTGTTTGATAATAAACCACAAATGCAAACCAAAAAGCTGCTCTTTAAAGAGAAAATTGGAGCTTTTTTTGCTCCACAGTAATATATTCTGATCTTGTGTAGCTCAGCACAAACTGCTGAGCTGTGTTCAGGCTGTGCCTAGATTTTACACAAGTGGTTTGTCCCACGCATGGGCAAGAGCATCCTTGCACCAGAAAGAAAACTATTAGGTCTGGTTCTGACTGTTTTAAGAGTGTTTGAAGCCTTCATATTAAGGTCAATGAAAAATTTGCCTCTCCAATAGCCCTGGCCACAGTCTCTCAAGGAACTGTTGGATTATAAGAGCTTGTAATTACCTGCTTACAGTGAGTCCCAGGACTCATTGACACTGAGCACAAAGAAGAGAAGGAAATGACAAATGCTTCTCCAGAAGCACATACCCTCGGTGGCATTTGCTTCCCCCCATAGTTTCTTAGGAGCTGAGTTTGGGGTGTGGAGAAAACAGTGATTAATCAGCTAGTGCATATCTACCCCTTGGAAGACGGAAAATCTCATAAGGGATTGATCTGAATCAAGTGCGGTTATTCCTTGCTATTAAGGAAATTGCTTGCCTTCTCTACATCTCAAGTTGGAGTCGTGGGTGCTTTTAAAGCATTATTTAAACAGTGGCTTAGGTCTGTTTAAGCAGAAGGGCCAGGGTAAGTCGATAGGAAAAATTAATAGGTAAAGATTTTCTAGTTTAAGCCTTTTTTTGAGTAGCAGCAAAATCTGTGTATATGGGAAGGAGGAAGAGGGAGCCAAATGGAGCTGAGTGAGGAACCGTGGCGTGAGGTAAAATTCTGATATTGTTCTCTCCCGCCACCCTGCAAATACATTTGCATTTAAAATTTCCAGGCAAGCCAAACTGTAGGATCAATGCGGAATGCATGAAACCTGACAGCTGACTCAGAAAATGCCAAGTAACGATGCCGGGCATTCCCTTCCTCGGACAATTGAGTTGAAGATTGTTTTTTGTAATGATTATAGATCTGAAACAAAGACAGGACATCTATTTTATTCTGAGTTGTTTTCACCTGAAAGATGTTTACTTTCTGTCACATTACCCTGTGACTACTGGAAGACTCACAGGAACTGCAAACCCCAGATCCCTTCCTGCCCATCAGCAAGTCACAATATACTCCTTTGTGTTGCTCAGGCTGAAATTCAATCTGCTTGGGAGGCTGATGAGTGGTTCGGGGCACAGTTGTGATCTGAAAGATATTGGGTATCGTCAGGGAAGTGTCCTTTATGCTGCTTGTACAAGCAGACAAAGCAACAGCTCTTTTGGGAAAACTTGGTGATGCATCTCCTGTGCAAGAATAACATGTATTTACGCTTAGTGGTGGCATGATATAGAAGCCAGGGTGATGAGAACCAAGGAAAGAACATGAAAGGCATCAGAAGAGCTCAGTGTGTTTTACCTTTCCATGTGTAAAGCTAGGATGCCTGCAGCTATTGATGATGAACTGTCTCTCTGCAGACAGACCAACGTTGCAGAACAATCTGAGGAGGAATGGAAACAAAATAAAATGAATGGTAGGTTAATGTGTGTACTGTGTGTGTGAAGGAGTACATGCGAAAGTCACAGAGCTGAAACAAATCAAGGGTCTGTGGTCAGGCATGGTTGTTGAAGTGAAGCAGTAATACAAGGCAGCTCAGTTGTCCATGATATCTCCATCATGAATGGAAGAATAACAAGCTTTATGTATGCAGAGTGAATGTATCTGGCTGCCTGGCTACCTGCCCTTTGAAAGTTTGAGAGGGAAGGGAAAGAACTGATTAGGAGAGCAAAGGGACTATTTTCTGTGGAATGATTAAAAATAGTATAGATACATTATCTAAGAAGCAAAGATGCCAACAATTTCAGATGTGGATACTCATAGTGAGCCTTTGCAAGAGGCTGCAACTAGGCTTAACAGGCTGCAAGTGAGAAGGTAATGGGAGCATTGTGAAAAGCTACTTGGTAGAATGAAGTTGTGAGAAATGCAGGTAGCGTTGGTTGAGGTTGTGTAAAGCTCATAGAGAGCCTTGGAAAATATTCTGCTAGGGCTGGCAGCTCAGAGTCACATCTGCCCTGACTGAACTGTGTCTAGGGATTAGAGTGGAGATTTTGGAAACAAGCAAGCCAACTCGTCTGCCAGGAGCCAGCTTCTCAACTCCCCCGTGTGTCCTGCTGCAAGGGACAGTCATTCTCTGCTAGCTTGGATTAGATGCCTGTAAGGAAGGAGAGGGAATGGATGAATTGATAGCTCTTTCCATCTTTAGCTTGTGATCCAAGAAATATATGAATACTTATCTTACTGACAGCTGACATGCATGGTGTTATTCTGTAAAACAAACCTTATAGCATCTTGTATACCTTTCTGATCACATGGCAAAGGAGGATGGGAGGAGGTAAGTGATAGAAGACAACACAGCAGGCCTGGATAGAAATATTGCTCAGTTTACATTGATGCTATTGATCCTCCTCTATTACAAAAGTTAGAAAGCATTAGAGTTAGGATGTTTTCCTGCTTTAAGTTACAGTCATTATTGGGTAAAAAAAAAAATCAAAAAAACCATTCTTGGAGAATAGTTACCTCTTCCTTTGCTGAGTTCTGTAATAGATACAACTTCGCATACTTGCTGAAATGTGAAGAGTAACTTCAAAGAGATGCCCAGCTTTGCTTAAGTTGTAGGCTTTGTACAAACTGATCTTCTAGGCTGAGGGTCATGATCCAAAATGCACTTCACTCAGGGGAGAGACTGCTACTTTGGATCAGCTCCAGCAGTTCTTCAGTCCGTGGTCTCAAGTTTGTTTGTTTGGATTTAATCAGTTTCTTTGGGATTAAGTTATTTCTTAGAATGTGCTTCCACAAGTACAAATAGGTTGCAATTTTGAACTTAAGTAGTTTTATGGTGTTACTGTATACTAGTGATTTTTCTGTTTATCTGTTCAGATACAAGGTGGGTCAGTTCATGAAAAGTCTTGATTAAAGAGACCACTGCCTAATATGATATATGATAGTGTGATAACGTACCTCTCCCAGGTAGTTTGATGTTTTAGCATAAATTCTTTCATCCACTGGACTTCTTGTTGTATCCCAGAATGAAGCAAAGTTTATATAAATTAGACATGCTCTCACTGCAGAACAGGTGGAGTTGTTAGTGCTCCAAGATGCTATGGTGTTGCTAGATAGAGAGGAATATTTTAATTCTGATTCATAGTGGCTGCTTTAAAACTTGGAGATAGTTTGACTGTCTTTAACATGAATGATTTATTGGAGGGCAGGCAGAGAAAACTGGCAAACATTTGCAGTGCTGTCTTAAGGATGACTCTCCTTTAATTAAGTGTAGCTTAAGTCCCAAAATTTCCTCATCCACTGACTTGGTATGAGATTTTTACTTCCTGCATTGTCCATTTGAAGTGGAATGTTAGAAGAAAGGAAACTATAAATTTTGTCTTGATTGGGAAGGAAATCAGAAATTTGAGAGAAGGTAAGCAGTCTTCCAGAAAGTGCATTAACCCAACTTGGATGTGCTCATCCTCCATGAAGCCAGTATTGCTGTTTTTCTTTTCACCACTATATTAGTTTTTCTTTCTGTAAAATATTCTGTTAAGTTCCTCTCGAGGAAGAATGGATGACCACTTCTTTTCCTTTGATTGCTTATACCCTGATCCAGAGAAGTACCAGCAAACTGGTTAAATCGGGTAATTGTCATTGATTCCAATGAGTAAATTAATTTCCCAGCCAATTGTCTCTGTAAGAGGAATATCCTTTTTATATGCATCAGTTCATAGGTTGGGCTTGGCTTTATAGTATCAATTACTTTTTAAAAAATGGACACTAAAGATTACATACAGAGTCTTGATTGACTCCTGACTGCTCCACTGGTGGTTGCCGTCACTTGTGGTCATGATTTTGTTTTCCTGTTTTTCTGTGGTTTGTGGTAGGTTTTTGGGGTTTTTTTAATTTGCTTTAATTTTTGCTCTGGAGGACTAGGCAAAGGATGCTATCAGCAGGTTATCGGACTTAACAGATGATTGAGTTAACTTGGCATAACAAAACCTCTACTCCTAAACAAAGCATAGTTCCAGTTATAAGTTATCCTGTAATGTATCACACAGAATCACAGTATCTTAAGGGTTGGAGCGGACCTCAAAGGATCGTCTAGTCAGTGAGGTTTGAATCAGTCCCATTCAAAGTGCCAGGAAAAAGACATTCTTATGGTAATTCTGGCATCCCTGAAGACAGAAAGTATTGGAAAATTTGAGAGAGCTTGTTGTCATAAAGTATCCAAGCTGGTTTTGTGTAAGTGAGAAGCAGCTTGGAAAGTTCAGATAAGAAGCCAGATGTTGGCCCAGACTTGTGAGATTTACTTGCATGAATCAAATTTGGCATTACAGCATGCTTCCCAAATTAATTCTTTAATTTATAATTCCAACGTGAGTCGATTTTCCATTTTAGTCTGCATGATTTTAATTCATCATTAAACAATTTCCTGGAGATGCTCAGCCTTAAGTATGTGTTTGTATGACTACCAGAATTATCTGCAGTTATATAGCAAGACAGAAAATGCTAGTGCAGGTGAGATTCCCCTCCCCACCCAGCACTGTGTATACCTTGTTACAGTCATTAAGGATTTCTCAAAGTTTACCAAAAGATTTAATCTGATGAAGGGTCCCAGACAGAAACAAGATGCAAGCTTTACAGTTAGCATACTAATGTGTAGTCAATTCTTCTTTCTTTTACTGTTTTTAGGTTCAAACCTTTAACGTGGACAATACACTATTGGAATCATCCCTTTTACTCTTTTGCTAGGAAAAGAGTATCCAAAAGAATGTTTATTATCTGATTTAAATTTTATTAACATTTCCCTTTCATGGAGTTTTTAACAATGTTTAATGAGAGATGCAATTGAATTGCAGAGCTATTATATACCCCTGAATACATCAAGGTCTTTCTTGAATTCCCATGAAGATTTCTTGATCAATCACATTTTAATCCTGACCCTTGTAATTATTTTTGTAGCATATGAAAAGTCTTGTACATGCTAATTCTGGCAGTCTTTGTCATGCTTATTTAACAAATAGTACCAGTCTCTCTCTTTTTTTTTTTTTTTTGCCTTAGTATCTGTTGTTTATTAGTGATTTGATTTTTTTTCTTTTCTCATAGTTTTGTTTCCCATCTTTAAATCCTTGGGTTCAGAAACTAAGACAATCCTGTACTAGGCAGAGTGCAAACACAAAACAAAGTGCAGTCCCTGCTCTGCATGGTAACACTTTATTTTTATGACTAAATGAGGGAGATTCCTCTTAAAGGATCTGTACTCAGACTTCTCCAGACACTCAGTTGCCACTTCAGCGGCATTTAGATATGCTTGAAAATAAATCTCCAGATCAAGTCACCAATAAACAATAGATACTAAGGCAAATAAATGAGAAACTGTAACCCTTTGTTCAGTAAGCCTGACAATTTAAAACGGAACATCACTGTGTTTGTTGGAAGGTGTAAAGGCTTTCAGTTTATAAAGCTACCTTTCATCCATAGGCTTAGGCAAAAATATGATGTTCTTTCTTCTTTACCTTGCTTTTCCTCTCATTCAAGCAAACAGGGTGATGAATGTTTAGGCAAAATGTGCCCCTCCTATCTTACGTCTTGTTTGCTTGCCGTCTTTCAGCAGCTTCTGCATTCAGTGTTAACAGGGGAAGAAAACCACTAATAAAAATGAAGGTATTCTGTTACCACATTGTCTAAGAAGGATGTTGTTCTGCTTATCCACAAATGGTCAGACTAGAGAGCTTCCTTGCAGATTCTAAAATCTGTGATGGCAAGAACAATAAAAGCACATTGAAATGACAAATCATTGCGTTGCAGAGCGTGGACTCTGCAATGGGGAGCATTCTGTACCCTTTGAAGGCACAGACTGGAGTGTGATTTTTTTGGAGGCAGAGCAGCGGGGATGTCAGAGGGCAGTTAGCTGAACTAGGCTCTTTTCTGAGCATACTTTGTTTTTCCTTTGGTTTTCCATATGGTTGCTTAGACCTACACAGACATATACAGACACACATGTAGACACACTATGTTTTACAGACTGAGCATGAAAGTTAACCTGCTGCTCCTAAAACAGAAGCTACTGCTCTGCATGTATGAGGCATTACATGGAGTGTAACTCCTGGAAAGACAAACCAGGTAGCTAGATGTTGTCTTGTATTGCCTCAGGAGGTGAAAAAAAGTGTAAGGGTCTTGGCCATTCTGCCAGGAGAAGGCATGTCCAGATGGACTGCAGATGGCTTCTGTGCAGTTGTCCCATCACCAGCAGGTGCTAGGAAGGATGAAAGTGGCTTTATGCTGCTAGGACATACCCCTTTAGTCTCCTCTCTTCATGCTGGTGTAGGGGATTCATGGAATACTACATAGCCATGAAGACCAATGAAACAGCTGACTCATCTATTGGGATTGCTCTTGCAACCTGAGTTTTCCAAAGCACGGCGAGACACCTGGTAGCTCCCTAAAGAGCTCAGAATGGCATTTTATGGCATTTTATTCATGGGTACTGCTGAGCAGTGTTTACATAACTTGAGGCAAGATCTGCTGTGGTTCGACCTTTGGGTATGACCCAACTCTCTACCACCATGTGATCCCATATAAAGTCTACAGGGATGTTGTGGTTTGAGATGGCCACAGTGATCAAGAGAACTCCTGGAGCAGCCTAGGGATCTCTAGGCAACCATTACTACTGCTAAGGCTGTTCCCAGCAGCTCCATGGATACATTCGGAGATCCCAGATGTAAGCAAATAAAATCCGTTTGCTCATGTTCCCCCTCCACTGCCTATTTCAACTCATCTGCTGTGTTGCAGTCTTGTGTCTGCCTCTCCAAATGAGACAATAATGGAGCTTATTAAGAAGATTTATTAAGCTGATAAAGAATAGGAAATAACGGTGAATTCATTGGAATTTGAAGACAAATCTGATATCTGAGGAGCACAGCATGGTGTGCTGGAATAAAGGTGAAGGATGATGTCCTTGGTCAAGGTGTCCAAAGTCATGAGGGATGTTTTCTGAGATCCCCTTTGTTTATGTTTTAAAATCACAGTTGTTTTGCTGACTCTACAGCAAAGCCCCTATCTTCCTACCTTGGAAACAAAATACAAAACTTTTAGCATGCTAGTGATGCAACTCCATCTCCGACCAATGTTCAAATTAATTTATTATGAGTTTTGCTTTATGAGGAAGTCAAATGGATTTGTGGTGCTTTGGGTGGTGACAGGAGTTGTCAGGGAATGGTGAGTCTGATGCTGCTGCAAACAAATCTTGATGCTTATGGCTTGCTTTGTAGCTGCTGAGATGGGTGTGAGGAGCTGGGGCTTACACTGTTGTGTTAAAGAGTTAGGGTAAGAAATGTAAATTCAGGATTTACATGAACAAATGTGGAAAAGTCAAGTAATGTCCATGTATGTAGAGCAGCTAAAGGTATAAATTAATTTTGCATTCAATTTTTGGTTATGAGTCCTGTCTATAAACAGAGCACTGTATGCTCTCTTCCTTGGAGCTTTTCCAGGCGTACAGTACTGTCTCGTGCTGTAGCTGAAGCCTGCAGTACTGACAGCCAAGTCTTGTGCACTGTCCTATTTCCATTCTTCCCTCTTCTCCTCTCCTTCCAGTTACTTTTTGGTTTCTTCTATTTAAGAACTGTAAATTACTTTCTGGGGTTAAGTTTACCTGTTGCTGATTTTGCTGAATAGAACCCCGTAGCAGCCTAAAAGAAGATCATGTGAATTTAGGATACTGGGTCCTGTTGAGGGGCTTTTAGTTTCAACTAAGTGGAAGCACAAATGTTGCACGCTTGAAGAAGTATATGGGAAATATTTACAACAGCCTCAATGTGTGGAATAACTTCAGGGGAGAATGCAGATTCACCAGCCCTGCTGTACCTCAGTACACCTAAGTGAACTCAGGGCCACTCCCTAAGTGAACTCAGGAAGATGGATGTCTGACACAGCACAGCTTGATGCAGCTTTGACCTTGTGCCTTGTTCCAGCAAGGCTGAGCAATGCAGGATGATGGCAGCAGGGGATAAGGACAGAAGGGAAACGAGCTTCCAGTTTTCTCTTCTCCCTCCCGTGAAAACCAGAGCCTTGTGAAGTCACTCTGAAGCTAAAGCAATTTAAATAGTCACCAAGCCAACCCTCCGCCCTTGCAGGAGAGCCAAAATGTGGTCTTCGTTTCAGTAAATTCTAATTTAGCTGCCAAAACCCCTTTGTGTTTGGCCCTTAGGGTTATAGTCCAGCTGTTTATTTTAAAGAGTCAGTCTGGCTAACACCTTTTTGGGGAAGAGCCATCCTCTTACGAGGGATATCAAGCCTGGAGAGTCCTCTGGCAGAGCTTCTTACTCCATCAGAAATTGCCAACTCTTGGTGTGTTTGCCGGCTGACTGCTGCAGTGCCTTCTTTGCTGTGCACTCCTGGCTCCCTGGCAGTGTTCTCTGCTGTCGGCTTTCATTATATGTTTTCAGTGAACACAAAGGCATCTGTGTTCATCTGTCATTTTCCAGGCGATTCTGTGTTCTCTTCCAGCTTCTGGCCACCTCCTTTTTCTGAGACATTTTCCCTAAGGTGGAAATAAAATCTGGTAAAAATGAGGAAAAAATGTGTATAAGGGGGTTTGACTCAAGTTTTTAAGACTTAAAAATTACTGTGAAAGGATACCAAATGGGCTTATGCCCTTCCTTGTTTCTGAGGTTTTAACAGAAAGTCAGATCCAGCTCAGTCTGTGAGACTCCGTGGCAAAGTAGGAGGGACACTTGCATTTCTTTCTTAGGAAAACCTATAGCCTTCTGGTCAATTTCCACCACCTTAGAAAGGCAGCAGGTTATACTTATTTATTCTTCAGATTATATTTATTATATTGAAGGCCCACTTGCAGACTGCTCCACCACTGAAGACAACACACTTTGAGGGCTGTGGTGAAGGGAGCCTTCCCTTGACTTTGATATTGTTTTTCACTTTTGAGGGCTATTTTTGTTCATGTGGGTTTTTTTTTTCTTTTTGCTTCCTTGAGCATCACTATCAGATCAGAAACTTAACTTTTTAGAGTATCTTTCTTTTCATGTCCTTTAATTAGCAGATGACAGCTCCTAAACATCATCCCACGAATATTCAGCAAAATCACAGCACTACTGGTGTGTGTATAAGGTAAACACACATAATGAAAAACACAGGAGTTTTTTTATAGCAGTCATATAATATTAATGCTAGGCTTTCAACTTCTTCTGAGGCTTCAGAATTAATTTTGAGGCAGGGAAGTAATTTTTTTAAATTACCTTTAAATAGAGCACTGAGGAGTAAAAAAGCTGTATTGACTCTACTTGGGGAATGGAGCAGCAATGACCCAGACCATCTTTCCTTGGAGACTGCTGTGTTGTAGTCTCACAGTGAGGTCTTCAGTATTCAGAGTCAGATACCAGCTCAGTGTGAAACAAATGGTGTCCGCCAGCCTTTTGTAGTGACCTCTAAAAGCCTTTTTCTCCCTCATCGTTTGAAAGTGAATGGAAATAGGGAAGAATTTTTTGAGTCATCTGGCTTGCTGCTATGAGATTCTATGCAGATGCTTTTGCTGCTCTTTAGTTACCCATGAATGATTGTGCCTAGAACATATCCTGAGAGAACATATGCTTCTGGTTTTGCTTATGCTTAACTATCTTTTTTGCCCTGCCATCCCACAGCACCTTCCTTAGTCAGATTTTGATCTGTGAGTCTACAACTAAGGCTCTATAGTTTGAGAATAAGGTGAAGTACCCAACAAGTAATGATTTGGAGTCCTTAAACGCAGCAACTTTTATGCTGCTTTGTAGATGCTTAGGAGCCCGGTCAGTAAAACTCAAAGGATAATTTGTCTGACTTGTAGCTAATTTTTATTGTGGTGTGATTACTCTTGAATCTCAGAGAGAGCTTTTCTCAAAACTAAAGTCTGAGAAACTACGCTTAGGCTTGTGCAGTCTCTTGAACAGCTTTCAACTTTGGGGTTTGTGTTCTTTGGGGTTTCCCCCTCTTCATTCTCTTTGTGTCTGAACCCTTGGCGGCTTTCCAGCATTGTTCTCTGACCTGCTGCAAAGAAGTGGAGGAGTGGTGCTCTTTTGTTTCTAATTCAGCAGAGATAGAGCTGTAATGTTTGGTAAAGGTTAAAGATGAAGGTGGAGGATTGCTTCAGTCACCCACCTGGCCATATGCCTCAGCTTGTGCTTCCTCCCTGTTGTACATGCCTGTTTCTTGAGGGAGGTAAGTGCTACCAAAGCCTGGCTGTCACTCTTCAGGATCTCACTTCTGATTCTCTTTTTTTTGCATGTTTTTTCTTTCTTTGGTCACATAACTGGAATAACTGATACTCCAGTGTAGATACTGTGTCCCTGGCGAAAGCCTGTCTCTTCCCTTCATTATAAACACTACACAGATAATTGCGTGTCTGTATAATGCAGAACCATGTCAAACAAGGCTTCAGGGATATTTATTGTCACACCAGCCACTACTGTCCACCAGCACAGATTCAACAGGGTCCACAGTATGCCTTGATAAAAAGATTCTTCCTTCTCTTTGGTTATTACCTAACTTTTTCTATTGTAATACATATTGCTATTTCATAAGATTTTGCAGTTTGGCTATGTGTGTAGCAAGATTTTCCAGTTGGGTTGTGCTGCTGGATCTGAAATGTAAATCATGTTGCTCTTCACACCTAATTGTGATACTGGGTGTCCAATATTTCCTCTCTTTTCATGGAAGCTTGAAAATTCTCCAACTAGATAATCTTTTCTTGAAGAAGCAGTGTTGCTCAGGTTCTAAGTGACTCCTCCTTCTTATATAACATTGTTACCAGCTCACAAAAGGGTTGTGGAAATAACATCTTAAAGATTTGTAGGTTTGTTTTCTTCTTGCATCAGAAGATTGTGTTGAGGCTTTTGCTGGATGGCTGTGGTGGCTGTGTGCCAGATGCCCACCAAGTTGTAATATCACTCCCCTCTCCTCAACTGGACAGGGGAGAGAGAAATATAACAAAAGGTTCATGAGTCAAGATAAGAACAGATATATCACTCAGCAGTTAATGTCGTGGGCAAAACAGACTCAGCTTGGGGAGAAAAGAGTTTGATTTACTAATGAGCAATCAGAACAGCGAGATGAGAAATAAAACTGAATCTCCAAACACCTCTCCCCATCCCTTCCTCTTCCCAGGACCCTCCTTCCCTGCCCCCCAGTGGTGCAGCCAGTGGGGATGGGGGTTGCAGTCAGTTCATTACAGATGGACTTTGCCGCGGCTGCTTCTCAGGGAGAGGCCTCATCACGCTTCCCACTGTTACACTATGCGATCCCTCTCATGGGAGACAGTCCCTCACAGACTTTTGCAGTGTCTGTCCTTCCCATGGGCTACAGCTCCTCACAAACTGCTCCAGCATGGGGGCAGATCCTCACACCCTACCCCAATGTGGGTCACCCACTGGGAGAACCGTCCTTCAAGTATGGACTGCTCCAGTGTGAGTCGCTGTGAGCACTCCCTAAAACTATATCGGGCAAAATTAGAAAGCTCGGGTTAAGCAGGGAATAGGAGATGCTCAAATGAGGATGGCTGTCCCAGTGCTGGTGTCACTGCTTCTCCACAGCCCCAGGCATGAGGGATCTCTGTACTGCTGACTTCTTTAATGTTCCCACTTGTATTCACAAATGGATCTGTTTGCATAGTGTGACAATACCTAAGCAGAAGCTTAGACTGGTTTAAATCAGTCTATTTAATGCTAGTGCTGCAATCATTTTGTCAGGACTAGAATGTTCCTGTGAACCTGGATAACATGTTAGTTTGCAAAATGTTCATCTTTATATTGCCTAGTGTTGTTTTTCTAGCAGCTCTTTTCCTCTCCTCTGCATGGTGAGAAGCTAAAACTTGAAACTTTCATTTATGAGTGATATTTTTTTTTAAACTTATTTTAAATTTTTTCATTCATGTGTTTTGATACATGATCTCAAAGCTCAGAGAGCGCTGTGCAGGTAGCAGGCTGCTAGTGGCCTCAGCAGGCTGTAACTCTTCCTTTCCTAGAAGCAAACATATCTATCCCTTCATGTGAGAAAATCTCAACAGTCATGGAAATTTTGGCAGCAATGAAGACATGACAAAGTCCCTTGGGACAATTTGTCAAATAAAAAAGGGGAAGAAAAAGATGCCACCACCCAGGGTCTTATTTTTAAAAGTTTAAAGTTGTGTTTAACTTTAGCCAGGTTTTAGAACCAGCTGAGTAATCCAGGATAACTTGTTGCATTCATGAAGAGAGCGAGGAAGAAGTTTTAGTGTTTTCCTTTTACTAATGAATCAAGGTTCCTTTTTTCTTTCATTTTGTAGCAAGGATGTTTCTTTTCAGTTCAGTTGATACCAATTTTAACCCTCAAGATGAACTTACAACAGTGAAAGGTTGGAACCGCGATGGTTGACAAAATGACATTGTATTCAGGCTGTAGAATGATCAAAGGGAGACTCTTGGTGATATGACTGCTGATGTATTTATTTGATCATTATTGTGCTTGAGCAGCTTATTGGCAGAACTAGTAGTATTAGACTTTAAATGGAATTAGATGCTTAAGATACATATATGTACACACATATATAGGCATATATGTTCTAAGCTAATAAAAAAATAAGAGACCTGGTAAGCACTCCTTGGAGTGAGAAGCCAGCACCAGTGAGGATGCTACAGTCCTCTGTCAGTCCAATTAATGCCCAGTGCCAACTGAATCATAGAATCATTTTTATTTGAAAAGACTTTAAAGTGCATTGAATCCAACCACTAGCCTAACACTGCCAAACCAATCACTAAATCATGTTCCTCAGTACTTCAACTACCCATCTTGTTAATGTCTCCAGGGATGGGGACTCAATCACCTCCCTGGGCAGCCCGTTCCAATGCTTTAAAAACCCTCTTGGTGAAAAAATTCTTCCTAATCTCTAATCTAAACCTGTTCTGGTGCAAATTAAACCTATTTCCTCTTGTCCTGTCATTCATTACTGGAGAGAAGTGATGCACTTCCACCTCGCTACAGCTTCCTTTCTGGTAGTTGTAAAGAGTCATAAGGTCTCTCCTCAGTGTCATGCAGACTAAACAATCCCAGTTCTCTGTGCCACTCCTCATAATATTTGTTCTCCAGACTCTTCATCAGCTTGAATGCTCATTGCTGGACACACTTCAGCACCTCAATATCCTTCTTGTATTGAGGGACTCAAAACTGAAGACAGTATTTGAGATGCAGCCTCACCAGGGCCAACTACAAGGGGCCCATCACTTCCTTGGTCCTTCTGGTCACACTATTTTTGATACAGACCAGGAACCTGTGCGTACTGCTGGCTCATGTTCAGCTGGCTGTTGATTAACACCCCCAGGGCCTTTTCTGCCAGACAGCTTTCCAGCCACTCTCCCCTAAGCCTGTAGCATTGCATGGGGTTGTTGTTGCACAAGTGCAGGACCTGGCACTTGGCCTTATTGACTGTCATACATGATGTGATCATACAATTGGTGTGGTCTACGTCTTAAAGAACAAGTACATATTTGATTTTTCTCTGATTAAACTTCCAGCCAGGCATGCTCTCCTCAGGCAATAGGCTGGGGTTTCTTCCTCGATTTCTTTGCAGCTGGTGAGCACAACCAGCATCACACCTGTCTGCCATTCATCCCTTGCCAGTGCCAGTGCCAGACCAACTGTGAAGCAGCAGTTACCATCTGTCTGGGGTGGGGACAGATCACTAGTACAGAGACTCAGGAAGTAATTAGAAGGCAAGTTTAATTTGCTCATCAAGCACGCTGAGGTCCAAGTAGTTGTCCCTCCCACTACTGAAAAAAAGTTGGGATGGGGGCAGGGGAGGAAAGAAAATTATAGGAGGGAAATACAGGGAGGAAAGAATCAAGCTGTGTCCTTGCCATCTGTCCACTTGGACTCATGCAGCTGCTCTGCCATTGACAGGCTGCCGTCTCTCCACCCAGTGCAGGCAGCCAAATGACTTGCATCGGGAACACAAACCACTGAAGATTAATACTAGTAATCACTCTGGTCAGAACTAAACTGTACTGGAAGGGCAGAGCCTGGCTGCTCAAAAAAATTAAATATCCTCTTCCTTCTTCTCTCACTTCTATCTTCTCTATACCCAGGATTTTCCCAGAATTTGGAAGCTAAATGTAACTTTAGTACACGTGCTTTTTTCTGCATCAAATCCCATACTTCCGAAAGTAGTACAATGGGTTTTGAAACATGAAAAGGTTACCTAGAAGCAAAGGGCAATGGCCAGTTACAGCTACAGTGAGACTACTTCTGTGCTTAAAATTATTTACAGATGTGCTTAAATGCTTCATTATTTCAAGGCCTTCATCTGCTACCCAGTTTCTGACAGTCCCAGTTCGAGATATGTGGAAGATGCCCTCCTTATATTTGTGAGGAATATATGTTTTGCATCTGTTGCTGTGGAAACATGGCGATCATGGACATCAAAATAGTAAATAATAGAAACTAAACAAAAATACCAATGGTAATTCAGCACAACACTACTTTTGCTTTTCCTCTTCTGGTATTACTAATGATCATAGAGATTTTCCAGAGATTAGTCACTGGCAAATGTCCCTTCCTGAGCCTGAAGGACTGTTCAGGAAGTTATTAATCCCCAAAAATAGTTCTGTGCTTTAGTCATTACTGAAAAATTGAATATCGTTTAGAGACACAAGTTGTCTCATAACTGTTCAGAGAGGTAGTGATGAGATGACAGTTTTTACACCCCTAGTATTTGCACTGTAGGACTTTATTGATGGCAGAAGCCATTACACAAAGATAGCTGAGTTGAAACCAGGTGTGTTTTGTGATAGTCCTGTAATTGCTGCTACTTCTGTTTACTTCTTCTTCTTTTAAGACAGTTTTATTTCCCACAAAACCCTTCACTACATACTATCTCCAGCACAGTGAGTCCTGACATTGTTGTACAGTTTCTCTAGGGCCTGGCTGATTTCAGTGATGAAGGATCAATGGAGCCATGAACTTGCTGACTTCTGTAGAAATCCAAGCCCAACATTCACATGTCTCCAAACTTTGGCAACTGAGAGATTAGAGACCTGATCTGTCTTCTCCCATCAGTAGTTTATCCTCTGTTATTCAGCTGTATCATCTTCCCTAGAGAGCAGTCAACAACTTGTATTTTATGCTTTTCTCCTTTTAGTCTCAGAGAGTTCAAGCAGCATTACCTGCTTTGAGAATGGCAGCAGATGCAGACTGGGGAGCTGTATTCTCATGTTACTGGGCTTCTGCAGAAAGCTTTTGGCTAAGCAGCTGCCATCTCATGCGTAGTCAGAAGCTAAGTCTGAGGGTGTAGTAGAAACATCAGAGGAAATATAAGAAGCCACTGCCCGCAGCTGTTTGTTACCTTTCTTCAAACTCTGCAAGGCTAGTAGAGCGGAAAGTATCTCAATATTGCATCTGGCAGCTTCACCGGAACCTCACCTTCCTTGGCAGTGGAGCTGACATCATGGATTTTGCACGGAAACAGAGTATAGCACATCCCTTCTGCCAACTTTGCTTTGATAGAGCAGAGGAAAGAGCAGAAGTGGTAGCAGTGTCTTAATTTCTTAAATTTCTCTTTGCAGACTTAGAAGCCATCTGTAATGAGCTTAGAATAAACCACCTACTTATTGTTCTTGGTTTGTGGTGTTTCCCCCCCTTCCCTCCCTTATCCCTCATGTTATTAAATGCAGACAGCAATTACTTCTGCTTTCAGGATGCATGACTAGAGTACTACCTGTGTCAGAACTAGACTATGGTTTTCTTTCCTTCTTGTCTTTGTTTTTTTTTTTTTTTTTTTTTTTTTTTCCCTGCAGTCATAGTGTTCCTGGAAACGTAGAATTACGTTTCACANTACTCCCTGTTTAAGAACTGGATTATGGTTTTTTTTCTTTTTTTTTTTTTTTTTTTTTTTTTTTTTTTTTTTTTTTTTTTTTCCCTGCAGTCATAGTGTTCCTGGAAACGTAGAATTACGTTTCACACTCTTTTTACCACCCAAGTAAAATTTTCTTTTGCAGCCAGGGTATTGTGAGCATCTCTTGTAAAACTCTGCTGCAGGTCCTGCATATGTCTCTAATCTGGTGCCAATGCTGGCATTGTTAGACTTGGTTATCCTTACTGTGGCCATAATTAACTTCAGCACAGCTCTAAAAATAGAGAAATGTGAATGGGTTTTGTTCTGGTGTAGGCCTGAAAGGTACTAAGCCAGAAGCTTGATGGTTTGAGCAAAGAAATCCATGTTAACATTGGTTGGCCCTAGAGCATGTCCAGCAAAGTCTACAAATCTGTGAAAAGAGACAGATAAAGTCAAGGGGCTTTGCGGGTTGTGACTTTGTCATTCCTTTTTGCTATACAGACTGTAAATTCTTGATACATTGGAAGTAACCACTGGCTCCACTTTGCTGCCAAATGCCTCTCCTGTAGCTTCTTCCAAAGCTTGCTTATCACTGGCTATGCCAGGGGCAGCAAAACAGCCAAGAAGGGTGTGATTTGTTTCTCTAAGCTGGTTATGAGTCTCATTTGCCTGGGATCTATCAGTCTCTTAATCTCTCCATAAAGGGTTGCTGTTCTTCTTAATAGGAAGCTATTATTCATGGCAGATGTTTTTCATGTTGGCTTCAGAAGCAGCTGCCTTAAATGTGGTCTGGCACCTCTGCAGACAGAGGCTGAGCGCTGGGCTTAGAGAGGGGCTGTGGTGAAGATGGTTGAGGGCAGGACCTCCCAGTGGTGCAAGAAAAGCTTATAAATAGGAAGACAAATTGAAATGTTCCCTTTTTGGTTTTCCATCTCCCGCAGTTTTTGGGAATGAAGAAGGAGGCCAATAAGAAATGTTGGCATTTTAGTCAAAAGCAAAAGCAGCTGACAGGGAATGCCTTTTTTTTTTTCTTTCTCTATTTTCTTTTTTTTTTTTTTTTTTTTTTTTTGGGAAATGTTGCTGCAGAGATAATGCCAGGCTGCTGTGCAAAAACTCCTGCCTGGATTTGCTCAGTTTTTGAATACAGGAGTAAAGCAGTTGACAGTCTCTGTCCATGAAGCTGACTAAAGTGACTGAGCCAGCAAAGGCGACCCAACGGGTGCTTGAGTGCAGCTCTTTGGAAATGCCCTCGTTTACGCACACTGCATCCTTTCCCAGTAAAGCCCTTCAAATGCTGCTTCAAAAATTCATAGGCTTGCATGCTTTAAATAGAAGCAAAGGAGAGACCTTTCCTTTTTGTCCTGAAAGAGCCTGTGGAAAGTTCAAGGGAACTTTTAGTGTTTCGTTAACCTGCATTCACTCATTCAAGAACTCTTCTCCATGAATTACCTGAAGCTTTAATGTTTTCTTGAAATCACTGTGGGGTGTTGTCTTTCAAATGAGACTTGTAAATAGGTGGCCTGTAAAAGCAGGAAACTAATAGATCAAATACAAATTTAGCTTGAAGTGTTGCATGTTACTAATAGGATTTTTCAGTCTTTACTGCTGAAATGGTTGAATATTTGTCCTAATTTTCATGAAAGCAAAGACGTGGCAGTACAGAAAGATTTAAAAATTGAAGTCTATGAAGATAAGAATTCAAGGAACACCGCTGTTGGCATGTTTTCTGATCTGTTTTGTTAAGTGGTAGTCAACCCTTGGAAAATGTATTACAGTTCTACCTCTACAGTTAAACACACAGCTTGCTTGCAGTGTGAGAACACTGTCAGTGATGCAATTGCTTTTGCAAGCATTGCTTATGGGAGATTTTCACTCATCTGAATGCAAATTAAACTTGGGGTGCTATGAAATCCAGTTTATTAGGTGCTTTCTGCAAAGAGGGACATCACAACATATGTCAGTGCAAGAATGCTTATAGTAATCTCTGCATCACTTGTCCATGCCATCAATTAGTCTTTTCATTTAATAATTGCTCTAGGGGAAGGGAAGACTGAGATGAGTTTTAAATACAAATTGTTGAGAGTTTGGAGTGTGGAGAGAGGTTTTGAGTAGGAGTTTTGAGAGTGGAGAAAGCCATAATCTGAGATAAGAGAGGAGATATTTTTGTACTTTTAGACTAGGTTAAGCCTGTAATTAGCCCTTTAAAGTTCCACTTTTGGTATGGTGTGGCTTTTTTCTTTGTCTCCATGGAGTTAAATTTGACACTTTTTTAATGCAGAGCTTTCTATAACTTTTTCATCATTTGATTTCCTTTGGAGTAGCACCAAGGATTTTCAGAAGAAATTACTGCCTTTATGTTTCTATCTTCATAAGTTTATGTCCTCAGAGATATAAAAGCACATTAAATGTATGATTCTATGAAGTGTCATAGCAGAAAAGACACTCAGCAATACCTGCATCAGAAACAAGACTGTCAGCAAAAAAAAATCAGCATTAAAAAACATCTTAGTATTTGTCTGAGGTACAATGTTGCTTCAGGGAAAGTCTACAGGGGCTTTCCTATCCATTTCTGTAGCCAGAATTCATCAGAATTCATCCTTCAGTTGTGATTTGAATTTCTAGTATAAGCTTTAATTCCATTAAAGTTTTTAAAAGAGGAAAGATCAGGGAAGTGTAAAGCCCAGAAGACATACTGCCATCTTTTTATCTCTGACAGGAAAAAAAAAAGAAAAAATGTTTTATACTTGCAAATCTTTCACANAAGTTCAAGGGAACTTTTAGTGTTTCGTTAACCTGCATTCACTCATTCAAGAACTCTTCTCCATGAATTACCTGAAGCTTTAATGTTTTCTTGAAATCACTGTGGGGTGTTGTCTTTCAAATGAGACTTGTAAATAGGTGGCCTGTAAAAGCAGGAAACTAATAGATCAAATACAAATTTAGCTTGAAGTGTTGCATGTTACTAATAGGATTTTTCAGTCCTTACTGCTGAAATGGTTGAATATTTGTCCTAATTTTCATGAAAGCAAAGACGTGGCAGTACAGAAAGATTTAAAAATTGAAGTCTATGAAGATAAGAATTCAAGGAACACCGCTGTTGGCATGTTTTCTGATCTGTTTTGTTAAGTGGTAGTCAACCCTTGGAAAATGTATTACAGTTCTACCTCTACAGTTAAACACACAGCTTGCTTGCAGTGTGAGAACACTGTCAGTGATGCAATTGCTTTTGCAAGCATTGCTTATGGGAGATTTTCACTCATCTGAATGCAAATTAAACTTGGGGTGCTATGAAATCCAGTTTATTAGGTGCTTTCTGCAAAGAGGGACATCACAACATATGTCAGTGCAAGAATGCTTATAGTAATCTCTGCATCACTTGTCCATGCCATCAATTAGTCTTTTCATTTAATAATTGCTCTAGGGGAAGGGAAGACTGAGATGAGTTTTAAATACAAATTGTTGAGAGTTTGGAGTGTGGAGAGAGGTTTTGAGTAGGAGTTTTGAGAGTGGAGAAAGCCATAATCTGAGATAAGAGAGGAGATATTTTTGTACTTTTAGACTAGGTTAAGCCTGTAATTAGCCCTTTAAAGTTCCACTTTTGGTATGGTGTGGCTTTTTTCTTTGTCTCCATGGAGTTAAATTTGACACTTTTTTAATGCAGAGCTTTCTATAACTTTTTCATCATTTGATTTCCTTTGGAGTAGCACCAAGGATTTTCAGAAGAAATTACTGCCTTTATGTTTCTATCTTCATAAGTTTATGTCCTCAGAGATATAAAAGCACATTAAATGTATGATTCTATGAAGTGTCATAGCAGAAAAGACACTCAGCAATACCTGCATCAGAAACAAGACTGTCAGCAAAAAAAAATCAGCATTAAAAAACATCTTAGTATTTGTCTGAGGTACAATGTTGCTTCAGGGAAAGTCTACAGGGGCTTTCCTATCCATTTCTGTAGCCAGAATTCATCAGAATTCATCCTTCAGTTGTGATTTGAATTTCTAGTATAAGCTTTAATTCCATTAAAGTTTTTAAAAGAGGAAAGATCAGGGAAGTGTAAAGCCCAGAAGACATACTGCCATCTTTTTATCTCTGACAGGAAAAAAAAAAGAAAAAATGTTTTATACTTGCAAATCTTTCACAGGTTTGAAAGAAGAGTGAACCAAGGTGCATGGGTATAGCATAGACTCAACCCCATCGTTTTTCTTGTTGGGACCAGTTGTAGACTGACTTGTTAAATGGCTGGGGAGGGGAAAGACAAGAGCACAAAAAGCACTTGCTTCATAGACTGAGACAGGGCTTAGCTAGCCCAAAGGAAAATCTGCATGTGTGTAACTCAAGGAACAAAGCCAAGAGTACAGATGGTGCATTTTATATCCATGTCTTTTCACTTCTTTCTTCCCATGCACTTTCTTCCACACTTCTGGTTGACTGAACTGAGCCTGCAAAACTCAATGTAATGACCAAGCCTTTGCAGTTTCCAGCCATTGATGTTCTTTCCGGCCAGTACAGCCCCAAGTTAAAATCTTCCTGTCGAAAAAAAGCCCATATAATGGTGCTTTGGTTGTTCATATGGCAGACTTTGATCATGTCAGCTTGCTAGGTTGATTGTAGTTTAATTGCAATCACCATTTCCAGGCTGTCTGTTGATTCTTGGCTTGCACCTTTGTAGATTGTGGTCACTGAAATGATAGAGCTTCTTTGCTGGCCACTCATAGCTGAATTGAAAGACATATGCAGTAATACCCAAAATTAGAGTCTGTGTGACTGATTCCTCTGGCCATAGCTGGCTGAGTAAGCTTAAGTGGGGCAACTGTGTCAGCTCCACTGAAATACTGGTTTATGGCAGCTCTCATTGCCAGTCGCAAGGAAGAATTGTCATTCCTTTTACTGAGCAAGTTCATGTTGTATGAGAAATGAATTTCACCCACCCTCACAAATAGGTTAAAAAATAGCTGCTTACAAAAGGAGAGCAGTTATATTAATGTGTTATTTATAATGCACCTGTGACGCATGAGGCTGTGTTTTACCCTATATTTTTGGATGTTCTGTAGCATTTGGACAACTAACCGCCCTGCAAGAAGTAACATTTTGTATTTGAACAAATTCCAAGTGGTATCACCAGTTGTGCTACACCTTGTCCTCCTCTGCCTCACATACAGAATATACCTGGAAATTACACTGCCCTGCAGCTCAAGAGCAATTTGAGCTGAGTCTGGATTTGTGACAGATTCAGGGTCCAAAAAAAGCTCTGGAGATGTGTTTCTTTCCGTGTTGGTTAGGATGTGTCTAAAGCTACAACATGATGGTTATGCCTGCAAATGTATTTTGGGTCGTTCACAGCGATTCTCCTCAGAGAGTTGCATTGCTGCTTTCCCTACAGTGAAATGGCTGGAGGAGTAACTGGTATGTGCCTGAGAAAACTGGAAAACAGTTCTGAAATTCTGCCTCTGGGAGCTGCCTGGTTTAAAGCATGATATCAATACTTGACAACAAAAGCCTGTATGAATTCTTAATTTGTTTTACCTGCCAAAATAACATGGTGATTGCTCAGCTGATGTGAGGAATGTGCTTAATTACAATCTCCAGAAAGTTCTGTGCAACAGCATCATGAGTTGGTTTGGGTTTTTTTTTTTTCCTAGGCATTCTCTTTCTCCCTGTCCCCTGAACCTATAAATAGTTTAAGATGTACAGGTTATTAGATGAAAGCAAGATGTTATTCACAAGTTTGAAACATGTAATAATTTATACTTCATGCATGTATTGACAGAATAGCTGAGCTTTGATCATCAAAGTTAGGTCAATTTAAATGAAAAAGACAGTGGAGTTTTATTCTGAAATAACCCCTTCAAATCCTGAAGAACAGCACTGTGATGTTGGTTCAATATCTTGGCTAATCAAATTATTACAGGTTAAAGGCAAAATAGGAGTTTTTGTATCTGCCAGCATAAAAATATCAAAGCAGAATCTCCAAGCAAAACACTATTCTCATACCCGTATCTAGTCTTTTGAGAACCAAGTAGCTATTATGACACTTTCTGCCCATAGTATCTCTCTAAAATCAGTGAGATTTCAGATATAAGTTAAATTAGAAGAGTAAGAATCTTCTTCATTTTGCCTTTTAAGCAGGAAAGGAAAAAAAAAAGCCAAAGTTCACCATAACCTATTATTTTAGAGATGTACTTTGATAGTGTCCACTTCCAGCTAAGATCAGTTGGGCATAGCTTTTGGAAGACCTCAGTCTGCTGACCACGCTAGCCATTTTGGCAGGTGCCCCTAATACAAACTTGGATATATCAAGAAAGCTCTGCTGTGATACAGCTTGCTTTGCTTAAAGCATTTGTTTCCTATGCTTGTACAACAATCTATCTGTGTCCACAGGAGTTTTTGTTGGTATAGCATGTTTGTATCCACTGTGCTATGCTTGTATTTTGGGTTTTTTTCTCTACATCCCTCACTTCAAATTTGTTCATGTGTCATCTCCCAGATGCACACATGTCACTGAAAAGGTCGCTTTCCCTACCTTGCCCTGAGGTAGTCAAAATATCAGTTCATGTCTCTAGCATACAAGCTGCAGGTAATTTCTCCCATTCTGCATGCTGTCACCTGGGTTGCTTATGTGCTCCTTAACGCATTGCAGTCAAAATGCACTGACTTCGCACAGCACTGTTATTTAAACTAACACCTCTGATTTTGACTAAAATAAGTGGTCACAGAATGGAACTCACACTCAAAAGCAGACAAAAGGTGGGAGTAGAAGTGGATTATTTAGTTTTCTCAAATGTAGGAAAGATGAACCTTGAAATATATATATTTTTAAACACATGCAGTTATTTACATCCTTGACAAGTGGGTATGAAAGAGCACAAAACAAAAGCAGGCCAGGATAAACTGAGCCAAAAAGGATGTCTATTTCTAGTTAAATTTAACAGTATGTTAGAGGTGGTACTAATGATTGTGCAAAGTGCAAGGCATAAAGAACTATATCGAGAATCATAGAATAGTAGAGCTGGAAGGGACCTTTAGAAAACATCTAGTCCAACTCTCTGCAGAAGCAGGGCCACCTAGATCAGGTCACATAGGAACATGTCCCAGCCTGCCTTGAAGACCTCCAAGGAAGGAGATTCCACACTCTCCCTGGCCAACCTGTANGAGCCCAGAACTGGACACAAGAATTGAGATGAGGCCTCAACAAGGCTGAGCAGAGGGGCAGAAGAACCTCCCTCAACCTGCTGGCCACACTCTTCTTGATGCAACACAAAATCTGGATTGACATATGTGTGAATACCTCTCTGTATATGTATGAGTATAGGTTTTTGGTTTTTTTTTTCTAATAGTGTTTTGTATTTATTGACTCATACATTGCCAAGGTGTTTGTACTAGGGTTAGAGGTCCCATAATTATAAATTCTGTGCTGCACCAAGATACCTACACTGGAGTTGTTTTTTTGTGTAAGTGGTCATCTTGGACACTTCAAGACCAGCTCGAGACAAACAACGATATTACAGCCATCATTTGAAGCCCTAAAGAAAGAAGTTCCAGTATTTTGAAACGATGCATTCAAGACTTTTTCTGGGCCTTATAGGACAACTGCTCTCCAAAGGGGTCACTGCAGATAATGCACTGTATTTCAGACATTTTTCTGTCACCTCTCTAGTGCTGGAACAGAGAACTACTTGCGTGGTGTGTGCTCATTGAAACTCTTTTCCTCTTTAGTGGTATGTGTAGCTCTTAATGTTGGTGTCAGTGCATCACTCCTCCCAAAGAAAATAAACCAGAAAAGAGAAAAGTGTAAGAAGAAATGTTTAATTCTGTCAGTGATGAGGTAGAACAGCCCTGATTGTTATGCTTATTCTACTTCTGCGTGTCATGTATGCACTTATTAGCACACTCTTGAGAGAGAATTCCTAGAACAGCAGTATTTGCAATACTACTTTTTCTTCATCTTTTGTTGCAGAGCTGCCAATTTTGCAAGGGGCTGATTTTTTTCAACCAAATTGTATCGCCTGACAAGAATTTTCACATGACTATTGGAAACCTGCTGCAGTCTTCCCTATTTTCTATTCAGTCCTATTTCCTTCTCCCTTTAGCAGGTAAGCACGTGTTTCTGCAACACTACTTGCAAATGGAAAATGTTTCCCATTTCAGACACCTGGAGAGTTCATTTCGTTGGACTCACTAGGGTTAACATCTCTCTTCCAAAATTTGCCACGGAACTCACTGCATTTTCTGACAATAGAAAAATATCTGAATAACAATTCAGTACTTTGGGATTTTTAACATCAGCTCGTATCAGTCTACATCCCTCTAGCTTCAGTGCAGCTTAAAAAAAAATGGTATGCATGAACTTTTAGCTGTGAATCTATGTACAGCTGGATCAAGATTGTGAGCAAGCAATATATAGAAAATTGCTTGAATTTCTGCTGTCTGTGTGGAGCCTCTAAATAACTTTATGTTCTTGAGAAAAAAAAAAAAAGCAACCCTGAAGTAGAGAGCCAGAATGGGTGATGCTAAAACCTTGGGTGTTACCCATCACAGCAACCTCGAGCTGAACAAGGGGGTTCAGATACCATTCACCACGATCACAGTCAGACAGCTGTTGCAGAAAGAGATTAAGCCACCCTGGCTGACTGTGCACTGAAGCATATGAGGAATTCTCAAATGACCTATATATGATGGATGTACATGTGGGTGTGGCAAGAAGCACCGCTGAACAGCTGAGCAGTGGTAGTGTCTTACACAGCTGCGGATATTTCTGAAGAGCTGCTTGGCACAACCCGCCAGAGTTCCTTCATATTCATTGCTAGGACTGGATCCACATTTGAGATTCAAAGTTTTTAGAAAGGAAGAAATTTTGTACAGAGTTCTTGAAATCACTTTCAGTAAATGCTAGTCATGAATGGAGAGTGTGTATGGGGGTGTGCGTTTACATGAAAGTAAATGTGCTTAACATACATCTGTCCTTGATGTTCTGCTTTTCTTTTAACATTGTCACATATAGTAGCTCTTATTTTTTTTCAAAGCAAAGTAGAGATTTTCTCTGAAAACAATTGTCAGTTTCCTCCTACAAAAGAATTTTCTTTCTGAACATATTAAGAGACTTATTTTCTCTGAGAGATTTATTTACCTAGCTGCAGAATCTCACCCCTGCCATGGCTTCAATTTTTTTTTTCTGTGATTTTCTTTTTTCTTAAGAAGAGAGATCTTTCCTAAATGATACGCTCCTGAAAACTAATATTTTGATTTACTTCATAGTAACGCATGTTTCTCGGTTTGTATCAAGTGGTAAATGATGACATTGCCTATTCCATGCTTCTTCATTGCAGTAGTAGCTGGATTTTGCTACAGTGGTTACTTGGTCTCATCTCAGGCTGCAGGGATCAATGATCCCCTATATTCTGCAGCTCCCACCAGGGCCTCACATCATAATCAGGTGCAAGGCTGTGACCTACAGCAGAATTTAGCTTGGTCTGTAAACTAGGCACAGATGTTTAAAAGTGAGAGAAATAATTTTCACTTGTGCTTCACTGTTTTCCCTAAGGATTTCCAGGGCATTGTTAGCTACTGCCTCTTTGGACTCCCTGCGAAGTGAGATAGCGGTATCAGTAGCAGAGATGGGTATCGTACAACAGGAATTTGCTAGACTTAGTCATAAAGAGTATGGATGTGGGCATAGCTTTTCTCCTTAAAAACGATTCCTCTGGAAAAATTGGAGGGAAGAATCAGGATATAACTCAATCAGGGAATCCCCGCCCATGTTATTTCAAGCATATCCAGAAAATTTCTGCTCCTGAACTTTACTACCTCTTCTAAAACAAATACCCTTGTCTTCTCTTAAGTTAGCAGTCTACCAACTAATCTGTTACTAAACATGAGTTGTGTCAGCAGCAACCTCAAATACAGCTTCTAGGAGGCTTCAGCCACTGGAAGCAGAACTGAAATCTGCTTAAATGCTTCACTGAAGCGTTTTGAAAAGTTCGCTTTAAACACCCCATCTTTGTTTTGT
The DNA here is from genome assembly GCA_013401255.1 of Urocolius indicus. Taxonomy (NCBI): domain Eukaryota; kingdom Metazoa; phylum Chordata; class Aves; order Coliiformes; family Coliidae; genus Urocolius; species Urocolius indicus. The sequence continues at coordinate 135,660 of WBNH01008956.1, read as the reverse complement.
TTCTTGTTAAACTTTTTATTCTTAGTGTTCTAAATAATTGCCTGTCAGAGTAACTACAGAGACATGTGCATGCCTTCTCTTTCTAGCAGAGCATTTGCAAACTATCCCATTGTAAACTGTTTCTAGATTACCATGTAATCTGTAACTTTACTATGAAGGACAGTGAGATCAGACTTCCCACCACTCAAGGAGGCATTATTAGAAATTATGTCTTGAGCAATTTACTACTACCCAGACAGAGTACTGACTGGAAATACCACTGCCTGCTTGCTGAAACCCAGCATTTTATAACCACTTGGGTTTTTTCATTGCAAAAGCCATAACTAGCTGGAAATATAATAGACTTTAAGTGATTTTTACAGATTTATTGTATTCAAAGCTTGTATTCCAACAGTGTGCATATTTTTACCATTAATTTTATTATTTGCTCTTCATTGTGGTATGATATAATTTAAAGATCTTAGGAGTCTGGACCTGCTGTAACAGGGATCATACAAAACATGTATTGAAGGCTTCAGGCCCCTATTAGTTTACCTTTGCAGGCCATGATGTTTGTAAACAGCTGTACACAGATTCTACTTTCTGGATGTGTCCCATATTATTGAATGGAAATGTCATGGATTTCAAATCTTTCACATGGCAGAGGCCTAATCAGAAACAGCAAAGTAATGTGTTTGCTATGCTCACAGGGCGACAAAAGTCATTAGGAGAGTGTTGTGATAATAAAGGTTAGCAATGTTTACTATGTCAGAGCTGACTAGCACTCAGTCTTTTTGTAATTAGTAATATGAGAATCGTAGAATGGTTTGAGTTGGAAGGGACCTTAAACATCATCTAGTTCCAGTCCCCCTGCCATAGGCAAGGGCATCTTCCACTAGACCAGGCTGCTCAAAGCCCCATCCAGCCTGGCCTTGAACATCCCTTGCCAGTGTTGGGGCATCCTTAATCTCTCTGAACAATCTGTTCCAGTGCCTCACTGCCTTCACAGTAAAGAACTTCTTCCTTACATCTAATCTAAATCTACCTGCTCTCACTTTAAAGCCATTATCCCTTGTCCTATCAAGTTTCTGGCAGTGTTGTATCTTTATTCCCTCCCTTTTTCTCCTCCTTCAATACAAAGAGGAGAACCTGACAGTAATTTTTGTATTGTTTAAGTCTCCTTGCTGGAGTGGTTGTTACTCTCAGCTCAACTCTTCACTAAAATTTCTTCTGATTCCCTAGCCAGAAGATGCTCTTCACCAGAAAATCTCATTTGTTGAAGTTGTCCCATGAAGGCTGTGAACATTTGTCCTTTTCTCTCAGTCCTACAATGCCTTTGGTTAGCAGCAGACTCTCCTAGAAATACTCCTAATTTAATATCTCACTACTTGAAATAGCTATTGAGCTTCCAAATCAAAGATAGCTCCTAAAGGTCCCTTCATCTAGGGTCAGAGCATGTATGAGAAAATGAAACATTCATTAGTTGGATACCAGATTATTTACACTTGTATCATGATCAGTCCAACAGTAAGAGACTGTGGATGACACCTGTCTAATCTAATTTTAGGTATTTACAGCTTGGAATACCATACCTGAATCTAAACTACTTGCATTATGTTCTCCTTATAGTGGAGAGAACAGTCACATCTCCAGCATGGCTTTCCTTAAATATGCTTTACAGGATGGAATGAAGTGCACCCTGGATGTGCCCAGTTTTCTCCAGCAACTATAGAATGAGCTCTAGATTTTCCTGTACTTCTCTACATTATTTTCTAGTAGCTAGTGCTGAATGAAAGGCCAAGCCAGAGCAACTGAATTTTATCACAAGAGTATCTTATTTCCACCTTCCAGTAGGTCACTATGCTGCAGTCACTGCAGTCATGAGTACCTCGTCTCTCTTCCCAGCTCTTATGGAGAATTTAATCTAAAGGAAGGAATTAGTTGAAATGTTATTTCCAGTTTTCTTCCAGTTACCTTATTTAACATAGCAATAAAATACAGACAATACTAAAGTGGAGATAAAGGCTTAAACATTTTATCTATAGATCTATCTAAATGTATGTAAAATAACTATTTAATAGCTGAAGACTTATGTTTATTAGATGCAATTTTACTATAAGGAAAGGAAGGTGAAAATATAGTATCTTTCATTCCTCTTGTTGCCCTATCTCCACACTCCGTGGAACCCAAACAACTTTCACAGAGTTCCCCAAAGGATAAGTCATTTCATTGAGGTCTGAATTAACTTCCGAAAGTTAAATTACGAGGACTACCAAAATAAGGCCTTAAGTCACACGTCTGGATCAAAAAATCATGATGTGGGCTCGAAAATGATTATTTTATTTTTTTTTTAAACTCCTTTAGAACTTGTGTTCCACTTGGACTCAGCACCGAACACTGATGATTAGATAGCATTTATTGATAAAGGTGTAAGAAAAGTGTGCAATGCAGGTGGGTCTTGGTTGTATTTTCGTTAAATCTCTTAACTAAGTCTTAACTTCATAATTTTCAATGCATTTCATGTTGACTATGAAAGTTTAGTGCTTGTCATAGGGAAGGACAGTTATACAATATTCAGTACTCAGCCTTTAAAAATAAGGCTCCTGTACTTTTTAACATTGCTGGTTAGCAATAATAGAGTTAGAAAGCCTTTTTGGAAAAAAAAAAAAATCTTCAAAACATTTGAACCAAGATTTTCTGTTGAGAGCATTATGTAGGGAGCAACACACTGCAGTAAACACTGAAACTTTCTATTTTATTCCAGCAGAACTAAGTTTAGATGTGTTTCGAGAAATTCTTGTACTAAACAAACCAAGGAAACTCAAATGTAGTCAATGAACCAAAAACCTGCATAAAAAAAAGCCATTTATCTTTATGCCAATGTAAAAAAAAATACAATTCTAGATACTCTCCTTCCTCAGAATGTTCAAATCTGGATTAAAAACTTTCTGTTGGACCAATCTCTACAGCAGATGACTAACAAAACTAACCTAATAACACACACATATATACATATCTCCTTCTTAACATGCAGGGCATTAGTAGAGAAATAAGATTGATTTAGATTTGTTTTATGTATAAAGTGATTCAACTCTTTCCTGTCCTCCTCCCTTCTCCCAGTCTGGCCAAGTCTTTGTACTGGTTCCTACTGTTCCATAAGCCAAATATCACAGAAAGGAAGGTAGCTTCTTTTTTTTTTTTTTTTTTAAAGCCAAAAGGTAAAAGTTATCTTTCAATTTGTTTTTTTCCATTTTGTTCATCAATCAAGTTAAACAGAGGGTTCAAAAATTGGTGCAAGCAAATGGCATCCAAAGTGCCCTTGTGCATTTTATAATTGCATTCAACTATGATCACAGTCCCACAGAATATTTTTTTGTATTTTCTTTCCTTTTGGTACACTTCACAGGTGATTCACTCCCTAGAGAGGTTGTACCCCTTTCAGGAGAGAGAAAATTCACTGATTTCTTGACCTTTTATTTGTGCAGTAGAAATGGGTAAATTCACTTGGAATAAATACAAAGCAAGCCAAAACATTACACAGGACCAAATGAATTCCAAATCCAACCTTTCTGTGTCTTAGGAAAAAAATATTTTTTTTTTTTAAAGGATTATGTCTCTTTATCCTTTCACTAGTGCCATAAGATTTGCAAGCACCAGAATATAACAGCAGGGACTAAAGCTTTATGGGTATGTACCCTGGTAAAAAGCAGACAGATAGCAAAACTGGAAGACTCGCAGTGCTACATCAGCTTTTCAGATATGTGCCAGGAGGGTGGCAGAGGAGCCCCTGAAGCCCCTTGGAAATGCCTGGATGCCCTGGCTGGTTAGAAGCTCCTGGTGTGCCTTGCTGCCTCAACTAACCTCACCACCACAGCTTGGGCTCAAAAGAGATGGACTGAGAAAAGCAGCATGTAAGAATATAATGCTGTTTTGCCCCCAATTCAATGCTGGGCTGTGGAGAGCAGAGCAAAAGTGAGAGGCAAGGAGGTTCTGTTGGCTTGCTAGGGATATGAGTGTCCTGTGGGAAACATCTCCTGCCAAGGAGGCACACTGGCCTGAGATTTTTGTCCCTCTCTAAAGGGAGTGACATGCCACTGCTCCTTCAAGCTGCCTGAGGGAGGAGAGGACAAGGGATAGGCCCTGCTGGCGACAGTAACAGAACCACTTCTATGGTGGTGTCAGAAGCAGTAATGTTCATAACCATGTGAAGGAGGCCCTAACAAATCTTAAAGGGCTCTATCAGAAAGTTAAAATCTGGTTAAATGCAACATGCCTGGAAGCACGTTTTCACAGGCATTGTGGTGCTTTTTTTAATTGGCCTTTTTTTGTGTTAAATGTGTCAGTTTTCAGGGCCTCCTCTCCATGTACCCAGTGGTTGGGGGTGCACAGAGCCAAGGCAGCAGCCTATGCACTGCTGAGACCAGGTGACCTGGCCCCGTTGTCCTCTCAGGTGCCCTCATCACCTCAGGTTTTCACTTCTTCAGGCATCATCTATCTGAAACTTGCCAAAACAAATAGAAAAAGGCAAGCTGACACAATCAGGTTTGTCAGTTTAAGAGTCAGGGTGAGTAAAGGCTGCATTTTCCTCCACGAGACCAAGCTTTGATTGCCCTCCTCAGCGATCACTGTATCTCACTCTGAAAATGTTTGGTGCCAACCTATTTATAAACATCAAAGTACCTTAAAAGGACTTGAGACAGAGATTTGAGTGTGAAGCTGACCACAGTCCAGACTTCTCCACTCATAAGAAGTTTTCTCTTATTTTTTTCCAATGAACAAGTAGGGTCTGCAGGGAGTGATTCAAGTGAGTGCTGTCTGCAATCTGGTACTACCTGGCCTATGGCTTTCTGTACGAAGGAGCCATGCATCCTAGAAACGTGGGCCAGGAGTTTTCAGTATCAGGATCACAGAGGTCCAACAGACCATCTGTGAGCCTTGCTTGAGATAAGTCCTTCAACCTTTCTGCTTCAGAGTGGAAGAGCTCAGTCTGCATGGGCTTTGAAACTACTAGCCCTAGAGCAGCAAGCCTGAAAGACCATGAATGGCTCACAGCTCCAGATGCCACAAAGCCTAAAACTTTTGTGGTCCTAGCAGTTTTCTGAGAGGGGAAAAAAAATAAAAAGAAGAATTTTTCCTTTTCCATGCTTTAGAGAACTTGATCAATGTTGTAATGAGACTATAACCCAAGTTTGGAGAACATATCGTTGGAAACTACTAAAGAATGCCTGGTGAGCAAGAAAAGTGAAGCAATAGGACTTGCCAGAAACAGACAGGAAAGATAGTACAAAGCTGCTGAAGACTCACAAACCTTCTGAATGACACCTCTGTTCTTCAACCACATCCTTCAGTACCTTGTGGAAGCTGATGTTTATATTGACTTCAGGGAGGGAGGAGTACCTTGTTGACTCCTTACCTAGCTGTTGCTAGGAGAAAAAAAAATCTGCAAGGAAATGCAATGGGATTTGCTTTATCTCCTCAATAATGAGACATTCCTTCCAGGTGACAACTCAAAGACTAATGCCATAGTGATGTTTGGTTGAAGTTTGAGACTGGCTAACGAGCTGGAGTGAGGGTGAAAGGAGTTTTTCCATACATTGCCATGGATTCCAAGAAATTTCAGCACTCTGCCCTTTGAAATAAGTTATTTCCCAGGGTATCCTGAGAAAACACTGACGTGATACGTACTGGGAGGTCATAGTGGTGGACCTTCTGACCTGGTGAAACAAAGATTTGAAGTGTAAAATAATTTGTGTTGTGAAGGCCTTTTTTACCTTTGCTGTTTCCACTCTCCAGTATCTTTTTGTTGGTGGTGGGTTTTATGTTTGTTTTGATTGTTTGGTTTGGTTTTGGTTTTTTCTTTGTAGGAGTCGGAAGGGACCTCTAGAAATCATCCAGTCCAACCTCCTTCTAAAGCAGGTTCACGTCGGTCAGGTCATGCAGGAATGTGTCCAGGCAGGTTTAGAAACCTCTAGAGAAGGAGACTCTAAAACCTCCCTGGGCAGCCTATGCCAGAGCCGCCTCACTCTAACAGCAAAGTTTTTCCTCATGTTCAAGTGAAACGTCCTGAGTTCCAGCTGGTGCCTGTTATCCCTTGTCCTGTTACTGGACATGACAGAAAAGACTCACTCCATCCTCTCGACACCCATCCTTTAGGTATGGATTCTCTCTCAGTCTTCTCCAGGCTAAACAGCCTGAGGTCTAGCAGACTTTCCTCATCACAGAGATGATCCAATCCCTTGATCATCTTGGTAGCCTTGTGCTGGACCCTGTCCAGCAGTTCCCTGTCCTTCTTGAGCTGAGGAGCCCAGAACTGTACACAAGACTTGAGATGAGGCCTCAACAGGGCAGAGTAGAGGGAGTGGAGAACCTCCCTCAACCTGCTGGCCACACTCTTTTTGATGCATCCAGGATGCCATTGGCCATCTTGGCCACAAGGGCACATTGCTGGCTCATGTTGAGTTTATTATCAACCAGGTCTCTCTCTGCAGAGCTGCTCTCCAGCAGGTCAATCTCCAGCCTATACTGGTGCATGGGGTTGTTCCTCACCAGATGCAGGACTTTGCACTTGTCCTTGTTGAACCTCATGAGGTTCCTCTCTGCCCAACTCTCAACTCTGTGCAGCTCTCACTGAACAGCAGCACAAAAGTCTCAGTCGGCAGAGACTGTCTCAACATGTGTGTATGAAAAGATGTCGAAAGGTCCCAAAAGTTCCTAATGAAAGCTCCACCATGCTGAAGGTTGCGGAGTCATCTATGCAGGTAGATTTTGCAATGTTGGGTTCTTTAAAATCTCTCTGGCAATTTTTTGATTCAGAAAAATATCCCTGTGATGCCAAGGGAAAATGAACAAATTTTCTGAAATAATCCATTTATATTGAAGACCAGGTTTTTGTGAGTTTTACATGACCATAAGATTTGTTCCAAACAGCTATAGTATCATGTTAGTAAGAGCAGCATAGTACCACCAGAGTCAAAGATCCTTGAAATTTCCAGAGCTCTGTTGTGTTGCTGAGTACTGAAGTGACCTCCCTGACTTATGCATGGGAGGTGGCAATAATCTCAAGGCATGATTCGTGTTTCCAGCTATGCTTACATACTCATAGAATCACACAAGAGATATCTTGACTTTCAGAGTAAAGGCAGGATATCACTCTTAACTAACAGCTGGCCACCAGTGCAGTTTATTAGAAGCTCAGCTAGTTACCAAAATGAGTTCTTTATCTTGGTGACCTTCCAAGGCAATCAGAGCTTTCTTGGAAGACCTTGAATCAGAAATGTTTGAATATAAGAAAAATAGCACTGCACAGCACACAGTTCTGATCTTGCAGGGTTCACAGATTTGGAAGGCGCTGTACCATATATAACCATAGAAGACAGCACTGAGATACTGTAGCTGCTGCATCAAGGTCATAGTGTTCTGGGATCCAATTAAATTATGCAGGATAGGCAATTTAGGAAAGAATTCACATAGAGCTCTGGAAGGAAAAAAAAAAGAGTCATATGCGTTATGAACTCATTTACTTTGTAAGATTAATTTTCCACTATCTCATGCTCTTATAATAAGAGCATAAAGTATTTTAAATATTTGATTTGCTTATTGATCAGAACCATTGAGACGATACTTTCTAAATCACAATTATAGTTTTGACTTCCATTTAACAGCAAAGTTGTGGGCTTGCCTTGGAGTATTCACTGGGTGCAGTGGGTTGAGAATTCAGTGAACAGGTAGCAGTGAAACCTGGAACAGGCACAGCTGATGTGCTAGGTAACCCCCTTCCTTCCCTGAAGATAATGTGAATTAAAAAAGTGATAATGCTGCAGGTCCTGTAATCCAGAGCATTGATCCTCACCTCCTCCAATATAGCCATCATACTCATTGGGATCACTGCACTATCTTTGATTCCTGGAACTTATAAAGAGATAACAAGGAATGATACTATGAGCTAGGGTAACTGCCTTTTGATGGAAAGCTTTGATATTTTGGATGTGGGTGTAAAACATTTATACCTATTCCAATTCTCTCCAGTCCTGTCTCTTGAGGGACAAAGATGATGAGCTCCTGTGTGACCTACTCTAGGTGGTCCTGCTCTGGGAGGGGGGTTGGACTAGATGATCTTTCGAGGTCCCTTCCAACCCTTGAGATTCTGTGATTTAGCTATCTACTGTGTTTTAGCAACTGCTAATATTGTTATACTCTGTAAACCAAAAACTTCTACTGGCAAAGGAGATGGGATTTCATAGATGCTTTCAGCAAGGGTTTCCTTAGAGATAATTGTTAGATTCATGGCCCGTGTTATATTAGGGGACTGACTTTCCGCTCAGAGGCACTCTTTGCTAGCTGGGGTACAAAGACTGTGAGTGAAAAGGATGAAGAACTAAAGAAGAGTTTACAGTCCCAACAGGCAAGATGAAGTCTTTGTTCCCTTAGAGCCAGCAGGCAAGTGGCTTGCAGGCACTGTGCTAGTACCAGTGCTTTGATTGCTTTTTATTTTTACTTTATATTTCAAAACTGTGCCTGAGGAGGAATTAGTTAAGCAAGAAAAAAAAAAAAAAAAAGAAGAAGGAAGAGGGAGCACAAGAGCAATAGGTGATGAGGAAGCAGGAAGGGAGCAAGATGGAAAGACCAAGAAGCTTGAACACTCAGATAAGAAATATCATCTAGCAGAAACTGTGGAAACAAACTAGACGTGGATTGTTGCTGCAGTCCGGATGGTCCTTTTCTCAGATGCACGTCTGTCTCACTTCTGAGAAATTCCCTAGGCACATTCATGCTGCTCTGCCTTACACTGAGCAAAACTGGGAAGGGAAGGTCCTGGAAACTGGCCCTAATCCTTTGTAGGCTGCCGTTGCTAGAGATGTCTGTGTTTGTATCTTCATGGCAGGCAGTGAAACTGCAGCAATTGTAGCTACCTGCAGGTCAGGTCCAAGGCTTTGTGGGATGCTCTGCACATGCAGGCATCACTGCAGAAACAGTGAGAGAAGAGCATCCCTTTCTAGCTGTAGTCAAAGGACTCTCCTTAGTACCTTCTGCTCACTTAGGAAAGAGATACTTTCTTGAGGATTTCTTCTTTTCCACAGTGTAAAAGACACAGAAACCACATGTGTGAGTCCTCCATGCTGTTGAAGAAGCAGAAAGCCCAGCTATGTCTGAAGGGAGGCAATTGTGGTCATGCAGGCACAACTGATCACAGGATGCAGAAGCACAGGAGTATGCAGGAGGAGTTTTAGACTTTGGGGAGAGGACCTGGTAAGCCCAGGTCCCCTCCTTTAAATCAGTGCATAGCTGTGGTGAGGACAGAAATAAAGCATAGGCCTAGCAAAACCAAGGCTGTCCTCTAACCAGCCTCACTAAACTACAGACAGAAATTGTCCTTGAGAGTGCCTTTATCTCCAGAGGTTGCAGAGAGTCAGCAGGATGGAGGGGAAAGAGTGTAAATAGCTCCTGTTTCGTTTCATACTTTCTTCATTCTCTTTATTCTTTGTTTTCTGATGATAAAGGGCCTTTATGTGAATATTGTAGCAAAGGAATTGACGATTCATAAGATTTGCAACCTCGTTTCCCCTTGTGCTCTTTTCATTTTTTTCCTGATAGTTGCATCTCCTCCTTCCTTTCCGCCTTGCCCTTCCTCTGCTGGTGCAGCAGGATGTGCTGTGCCTTTAAGAACTGTGGTTTTTCAGAAGACTAATTCCTGAGCTTTGGCATGTGTTGAGGCATGCCTTAAGTTTTGTGGTGTGGTTTATGAAAAACTAAAGTGCATTTGTCTCGGGAGGATTTTAACTCCTTTCTGCCACAGATACACTTTACCTCTTTGTTCTTCACTTGCAGAGTGTACACCGTAAAGCATTTCCATAGGGATTTCTAGTCTTTTCTCCAAAAGAGGAGGAGAAGATAAAGTGAAGTAGAGGGCTTTTTTATTTTCCTCTTCCAATTAAAATTTATATTTATTGAGTTGTTTTTTACATGACAAAGCTCTGGTGAATAAAGCTGAGATAGCAAATTTCTCTTGCTGATTATATCCTCCCACTGGCACCAATATTGCTGCAGTGTTAACCTGTCATTGCAGTAGCAGAATGGTGTGGCTGAAGACACGTTGACCCGTAGCAGTCACAGCATTGGCAGTTTTATTATGAATTTTGTGTCTTCTTAATGTTACTGTTCATCAACATTACTTTTTGCTTCCTTCTGACTCTCATCACTGTCAAAAAGAAACTCGTAAGAAGACAATATGATTGTACTGTAAAAGTTAATGTTATGTAAATAAAATGTAGGGTGTTCTCCCCCTCACCCCCCCCCCTTTTTTTTTTAAGCAAATCTCATTATTTTGAAATCCCGATGTAGGCTTGAGGAAGTCTACCTGAATTTTTTAAAGCATTTTCTAGGGACACCAATGCAATCTTCAAGCCACAGCTCCCAGCAAGAGAGTTGCAGGCATTACCGGCATACCAGGAGATAGCTACAGTTACCTGTGGCGATTGTTTTAAAAGCTGTGTTTGCTATGAGGTCCTGGATCTGTATGCTGACGTAGTCCTGTAATAAGAGCATAAAATCTCTTGGGCTGTAAGCCTACATTCATGTACATAGTTTCAGGCCTCAAGATAGCTAGCAAGTCCAGGTAAGCAGAATTCCCCTACATCTCCGGCACTGTAGCAGCTGGGGGACTTGCCGTGCAGTCACCCGCAGGATGTGGGCCTCACAGATGAAAGCACGTTTTCTAGTAGAGGCAGGCCTGTTTTTGTGAGGGGAGATGTTGGAGGGGAAGGGAGGGAGCAGGAGCTAGGGCTGGATGTGTCTTCTGCACCAAGTTGGTTGTGTGGCTTTGATTAAATCACTTAACCTTTGAGCTGCAGGTTTCTCGTGAGTGAAGTAGTGGCATTAGCACTGTGTAAGGCATGCTGGGATTAAATGAATTAATGTAACAGTACTTTACAGTCTCGGCTCTGTAAATGTGCTGAGTGCAGTTGTTCTATTTAAGAAGCTTGTAGTGCTTGTTACTGAGCCTACGGGAGGGCCTCTGCCAATCCCCCATCCTCCCTCCCTCCCAATTAGTCCGGTCAGTGCTCTTATCCCTCTCCATGACCAATAGCGAGCAATCTCTGCTGCTTAGCCTCTCGATCTTGAAGCAATGCTGTATTGCGACAACTCTCTTCACAAGTGGCTGCAGAGGAGCAGCTGCACTGCAAGCCCTGAGGAGCTCCTGAGTAAGAGGAGCTCTGTCTTCTGCATTGTCCTCTGGCCTTCTGGGCCAAAGGAGTGACCAGCTACCCAGTCCCTGTAGCATCCCCTCAGTAGCATGCTGGAAGGGGAAGTAGAGGTTCTGGCATCTCTTGATATCTCTGCCACTTGCTCAAGGGGTGGCCTGGGCAAGTCACATCACCTTTCTCCACTCTTAACGCTGAAGTGTGGATTGCATCCTTTACCTTTACCTTCATACCCAAGAACTGCTCAGGCTGAATTAATGATGCCGTGAAGTCAAGGATGTCCGTGGACAAGCAGCACGATGTAAATGTGAAGTATTGCTCTGTAATTATGGGTGGAGGTAACTCTTGTTGAAAATTATTTATTTTATCGTAAACCAACATTTGGTCAGGTGCAATCTTGGGAATCTTCTGTATAGAGAAAGCCTGTCCTCTGAAATTTTTCAGGAAACTGGAATGCTACCTCTCCCATGTGTTTTGTGCATGCATTAACTCTGAATCTAGTACTGGTTACTGAGATTAATAGGGTGGCATAAAAAAAAGACTGACTTCTATAGGTGTAATATTTCAGCATACAGGCAGAAAAAGGTCCTTTTGTTGGGTTGTGGTTTTTTTTTTCTCTTGATATTTGGCGTTTTATGAGGAAGCAGAGTACTGCCTTTGACAGCATTGTCTAGCACATCAAAGGTTGACACAGCAGCCCTTTGGATTCAGTCAATTAGCTAGATGAGGATTTTAGGAAAATAAAGCAGATAAAATGTTATTAGGTAGCTGCTGACGTATTAGCATCATGAGGATACAGTTTATAAAGTCTCCATTTCTACTGAGGGATCAAAGAGTTAAAAATTCCAAGGGTTTAATCCAGTATAATAACATTTTGCAAGGCCTAACAAATTTACAGCAAGTGAGAAGCAGAAAAAGCAATAGAGTAAGGTGGAAAATGAAATTAGATGGAATTATATTGCCACAGGTTTATCTAACTAGTTGATTCACTTAACAGGTCAGACACATGTTTATTTTAGCCCGCAGCAGAAGCTCAGACAAAGTTGTGCTCCCCTGTTTTCCTGGGCTATATTATTCACAGAAATGGAGTGCCCTTCATCAGATTTGAACAAAGCAGTGTTCTGCTGTATCTATTTTTGGTCACTGATTTGTATGCTGTAGAAGCCATCTCATTCCTTAGAATACAGCCATATATTGTTGTGTTTGTTTTCTTTTTGCTGCTGTGTGCATAGTGAATTGTTGTTCATTTGTCTCCAGAAGAGACTGGGGATAGCGATGTCTTTGTACATAGGTTAGACGTAGATCTGTGGATCCCTTCCAAAGCAAAATGTTACGTGCCTCCTACTGTGGTGCTCATTTGTGTACGTGAGGGTTTTGGTGTGGCAGAGGCAAAGAATATAATGATAATCCAAGCAGCTGGATAAAACTGCTACTACTAAAAGTAGTAAAAGGTAAAAATGGATTTATTTCCCTAGTGATTCCCACAGAGGTAATGCCAAATATAAATTTTTGAGGTAAGTATTTCTGTGCAATAAGCTTAACTGAGTTTGGGTGAGTAGTAAGATGAATCAGTTTTTACTAAAGTGTGTCAGTTAATGATGCACATAGGGCAGATCTTGCCCTAAGTCCAGTTCTCCTGTAATATAAGCTTTGACATATTATTTGGATACAACCAGATCCAATTATAGCCTGAATCTAGACAGTAGGTTATCACAGATGAAAAGAGTAAGTAGAAAGTGGGGGAAAAGGAAAAAAAAAAAAGATAAATTCTTCTATATTGCAGCCCTTTTCCAGTGAGTGGAAGATTACTCTGCAAGGAGCCCTTGTGGCTTTTACCAGACCATCTGCAGAGTAATGCCGTAGCAACAGAAGAGCTGCAGTTCTTACATTCTCGGTCTGTTGCAAACAATTTATTTTCTGAGAAAGCTAATTGCTGTTTTGTTACATTACTTCCCATAGATAAGCTAGGCACTCCTGAATTTAAAACAGAACGGCAAGTGAGTGACAGCAAGCTAAGCATAGGCTGGAGTCTTGCAGCAGCATATCCCTCAGCTCCAATGCTACATTCAGACAGAGAAAGGAAGATTTTCGCTTTGAAGATAAGACACCTGGGGCTTTTGTAGAAACTAAGTATGCCCCGAGTTGTGCAGCTGTTATCTCTATTTAAAAGAAAAAGGCAGAGAAACGCAAAGCGCCTGGCTCTTCTGTGCACCACCAAAAATGCCTCAAAATGCTAAAACCCAAGCTAGCACTTTTCATTCTGCAGTTGCGTTGCTTGTTAATACTTTCCATCTTGTGGCTTCTGTGGCACTTTCAGAGCTGAAGCAGCCTCCCAGTCAAGCTGTGAGGCTGTGCCGCATGCGAACGGGAGCGAGGGAGTTGCGGGAGTGTGCCTGTGTGTGTGTATGAGTGAGGGAGTGAGAGCGCGTGTGTGCGGTGTCGTAACGTGGCAGGGCACAGGCAGTTATGAAACTTTCCAATAAAGTGTCAGTGCGTCAGTATTGGTTGCTTGGGGTTTTTTTTTTCTGTCTGTTGCCCTCGAGTTTCATTTCCATTTCTGAGTGCAGAGAGAGAGAGAGAGGGAGAGGCTGAGAAATGCTAGCAGACCCCCCCAAGCCACTGGAGGAGCTGAGCAGTTCCCATGACAGGTGGAGCACGCTGCTGCGGCGCTGAGAGAGATTCCTGGGTCGTGCTGCCCGGGGACAGGGGGAGGGGAAGCCCTCACACTCAGGGGCAGCTGTGGTTGTGAAGGGGCCCCTTCAAAGTGCTGCGGCAGCAGCCAGAAGTTCGACTTTTATTTTTCAAAAGGACTGGAGAAATTATTAACCACAGTTGATGACGTCAGAGTTGATCTGATTAAAGGTTTGTTTTCTTGCTGGCAGAGGTGTGCTCCGTAGAGACTGGTTCTCTCTTCTTTTTTTTTTAAGTTTCTTTTTTGAACAGCAAACGGAGGGAACTGCTCGCATTGCTGCTGCTGCTGCCGCTGCTGCTGCTCCAGCTGCGTGTGTGTGTGTGTAAACAGGATGGTGTATCTGTAGCTGCCACGCGCAAACACACATTTGACCATGAGGACTCTTCGCAGGTTGAAGTTCATGAGTTCGCCCAGCCTCAGTGATCTGGGCAAGAGAGAGCAGGCAACCTTGGATGAGCGGGGGACCCAGCAGCGACGGGCCTGCTCCAACGCTACCTGGAACAGGTAAGGTCTTGCACGATGTGCCGCCTCCCCTGCAGCCTCCCCGCGCTCCTGCGGCCGTAGTTAACGTGCAGGGAGCCACTCCATTGCCTCGCAGGCTTGCCTACCTTGATCCCACCTCGGCAAGGCTACAACACATTGGGGCTGCTGCATTAGCGGGTTACATATACTGGAGTTGCGTGCAAGAAGAGACGGGAGGGGCTTTCATCCCATTGCTGGTAACCTTTTTCTGAAGGCTGATAGCGAAAAGCTTTTCCTGCAGATAGCTCAGCCTGCTCTCCCTTGTGATGGACAAGAACTTGTTACACAGAGTCCCTCTAAAAATACGTCTTTATATCTGTCTAGATATTCTCCTTCAAGGTTGATTTGTTTTATTTTATTTTTAAATATATATATATATATATGCGCAACTATTAAAATACAGTCTGTTTACCTGCATTGGACTAGATGATCTCTAAAGGTCCTTTCCAACCCTACCATTCTATGATTGTATGATAACTATATGTATTGCGGGTCAATACAGATATGGCAAAGTCTACTCAGTTTACGCACATTAATACAAATATCTCTGTATGTGTGTGTATGTGTGGACGCAAGAACATGCACTTTGAACAGTGAAAAATACGCCTTGATTGTTTTCTTATTGTGTTTACGCATTTGAATTTTATTACTGCTTGACAAAAAAAAAAAAACCAAACCCAAAACATGCAAGCATTTTGTTAAGAATGTGTCACTTAACACAGATATTCAGAAAGTACATTAATAACCATTTTGGTGACACTTACAAAGACGAATTTAAATCTCACAGTCATTAGGAATTCTATTCTTGTGTCCTTTTTGAAAATGGAATGTCATCTCGTAGGTCACACCTTGGAAAGTGTCATTTGTAATGTTTTATGGTTGTATGGTGGTACGGCTGTAGGAAGCAAAATGCCAGTGAACTATAGACATATTTATTGAAAGTATTTGAATTCTGACCAAAAAATATAATAAAGTAGCACATCTTCTGTACCTCTGACCACTCAGTCTTAGTTTCATGCCTTTATTATTAATTAGTCATTTAATACTAGCAACATTTAATGCAAGCACTGAAACTGTAACAGTCACAAAGGAGACTTTCTACTCAAATATTGTGCTATTTATATAACCTGTGGTAACCCCCAAGGTCTGGATAGTGGTGGTAATTAAAGGCTAGCTTGGGCCACCTTGGCTTATGCCAGTTGGGGTTTCGTTTGGTCAGTAGTCCCATAGGAAGCAGCGGGGCATAAGATACTCCTTGGTGTGAATCAAGGTGACAGAATATTGTTCCCCAGAGCCTTTTTCTGATGTTGTGTTGACAGCTTTTGTTGGCAAGGATTAGCATTTCCAGGCCTTGCTTACGAGGCGGGAGCTGTGGAGGTGGATGTGAATGGAGAGCAGGTCAGGCACAAGGCTTTCTGGAAGGGAGAGAGCTCCAGGCTTTGGGGCTGCTCATGTTCAAACCAGAGGGTTTTCCTAAGTGAGCTGACACAAGAGTTTGTTGGTTTTAATTCAGATGGGATAGGTATAGCTCTGGCTAGAAGTGGTTGCCTATCAGTGAGCTAGACTTCTGTGTGTTTTATCCAAGCTGTTAGAAAACCATTCCATTGCCTGTTTGTGGAATTGGATGTCCTTGAGTCACCTTGTCACTGCTTTGCATGAACTCGGGCCTAACTAGGCTTTCCTGCTGTGGTTTGCATTTTCCCTGTGCAGGGATCTCTGGATTATCCCTGCTGCTTGGTGGCACATGCCACTGAACTGCCTAGAGAGCACTGGCAGGGCTGCTGTTGTCATGCAGTAGCAGGCTGGTGCTGCTTGCAGAGGCAAGTCAAGTGGGCACTGTGAACCGGTGTCAACAGCTACCTAAAGCTATGGAAGGTAATGGAGATTACTAGCCAGGTGCACTGCATGGGCAACAGGAAGACACTTTATTTCTTGCTTAATAGTGTGATACTTACCCATGAGTGGAAGAGAGAGTGAGGATAATTCTTTGTTCAGGCGCAGAAAAGACTTATATCCTCTCTGGAGCTTATCTGCAGGAAAGCCAAGGCTTAAATGACATTAGATTAGTTGCACGAAGAAGTTATCCACTGTAGCTTCTGCCTATCACCAGCACGTGCCAGTCTTGGCATGAGTAATAGGGTCTTGTCTTGAGGGAGTCAGCCTTCTGCTCTCCTGGAGGAACTGTAACACTGATGTGGCAAACTAGGTGTCGAACTTTCACTTGTTGGAAATGTTGGGTGGATTTTGAAAGTCTTGGACTGTGGAAGGTTTTTTTTAATTTTTCCCCTGCACAATTAAAACACCCCAACAGAGGACTAGCGTACCATACTTTGGTGCATGGGAATATTTGTTCTTCCAAACAAAAAGATTGCCTGTGCTGTTCTATTCTGTGCAATATGAGCATTAAGAGCTTGCTAATCGAGGAAGCTGAAATGCACCAGCAGAGCTCTTCCTTCTCACCAAGCCTGCCTGTTCTATATTTAAATGTCTGCTGGTTTCTTGCCTAATGCTAGCAGCTGTGCCTGGGTGTGGCATGTGTGTATCTGCTTTTAAAAGAGGCTTTGAACCAAGTTTGTCAAAACTGCTGTAGGGAGAGGTAAAGCACAACCCCATGCCAGGCCCTGCCCCATGCAGGACTGCCGATCAGAGTCTGAAAGTCAGCCTTGCGAGGTGGAGCAAGGATGCTGCCTCGGCCCTGCCAGGGACCACATTGAAGTGCTGCCAAGCCTGAGTTTTGCTGGTGAGGTCTTCTGCAAGGTGGCAGCTCGACCACTGCAGGCATATTCTGAGGAGGATGAGCCGCTCCTCTTCTGCAATTGACATGTGTGATGCTGCAGTCTGGCTTCCCAACAATGTCCCCACTGCCACCTCCACTCTGTTCAAACCAATCTCAGCCCTCAGACTGTTTATACCAGAGGATGCCTGCTGTTTTTTGACACTGAGGGACAGAAAACTGCAGGAGCCTAATTGCAGTGTTCAGTGCACAGGCAGCACGTAGCATTCAAGTGTTAGCTAAGAAGGTCTTTTCCTTCCTGATAACTTTCCTTCACCTCCAGACTAAAATGCTGTAAAACTTCTCGACGCTTAGATCAAAGGGAAATCGGTGCAGAGCTGCTGTCTGCTACTATGCAAATTAGACTTTGTGTCACGGCTTTTTCTGAGCTTGCTTTCCCATGAACCCCAAAAGATCTGTACAAAAACACACCAGCAGTACACGTTAACTAGCAACCAACAGCAACATAGTGGAACAATACAGTTTCGTTACAGCTCACAGAATTTGCATTGGATTAAAATAGCTTCGATTTTTTTCACTAGCATTGTCTTCAATTCCTTTTCTTCCCCCCCCCCCCCGCCCCTTTTCTGCTTCAGGCAAAAAAGTGAAGGCTGAATGCTGACTAAACCAATTGGACTGAGACACTCAGGGTTTTTAATCTTGAGCTTGGAAGCCAGGGTGGGGGTGGAGAGTGGCCTCTGAGGGCAAATAAAATCCAATGCAAGGTTTTCATTCTGACTGAGCTAGCACAGAGTGCCTACCAGGAGCTGATACTGAGATGTGCTGTGGAAAAGCCTCTAGTCAAAGACATTTAGATCATCTTTAATGTAAGAAAATGGGGAAAATTCACAGAAATGTAAGAGTATGAGGCAACAAATAAAGGGCAAAAAAGACACAGATGAGTTGCTTGTGATGTTAACAAGATCAGCAGTAAACCCAAAGAGACATAGAGAGTCAGAAAGAGTTTTGTGGTTTGGGCTAAATTTTACAGGGTTGTAATAAATACAGTAACTTGCTGTAAAGTAATTTTTACAGTCATGGGAACCATATTTCATCTCCTAATTATTTTTTTTTTCCAGATCACAGAGAGGCTTTTCTGGTGGAGAAAACATTTCAGACCAGCATATTTATCTATGATTTCTACTTGGAAATTGTCTTTCTTCCAATATTTAGTGCTTATTTAGAAATATCTTGAAATATTTCTTTTTCATTGATGCTTTATTTGGAGCACTCTTTGGAGCATTTAGCTATGTGGGTGCATTAGGAGCAGACAGAGCCAAACCGCAGGGTGGGGAGGAGGGATGAGGGGGTAAAGAGGTCTTCCAACATGATCAAGCCACTGCGGTACCATGGAGAACATGCTAGCCTTGACTACAGTAATAGAGAATGGTGATGGTAGTGATGGTGGAGAACTACTGCTCGCTATTGCCCTCCAGACATATTTATACTTGCTTGAATGCAGGGATAATTGGAAGCCAAAATCTCCTTAGTCCTACACTCTGTAGAGATATTAACTCTTAGTAACACCTGAGGGAAGTCCCTTCACCTGTCTCAACTTCTTTGTATGTAAGAGTAGTGTTTATAGTTGAAGTTGGTGAACTAATACCTCTCAAACACTTTGAAGACAGGGTTTTGCAGACCAGCTTATTTTCACTTGTATGATCTGGTGAGTAATTGCAGCCAATCCCTCATGGCAGATTGTTTTACCTTGGGCAGAAATTTCAGAAACATAAATGAGCTAGCAGCTGCAAGCTTATTTTGAAAGGGTCAAGGTCTTGTGGAGAACGTGTGGAGTTACTGCTGGACTGAAGCTGTGCTGAAAATGGACTCTTCCCAATTGGATTAATTCAGAAAAATGAGGTTTTATTCTGGAGCAAGGGTGTCTTCAAGGAGTTTTGATGCAAGTATGGCAGGTTAATTACTGTTAATTAGCTATACCTATAACTATCCAGAGGAAATGAGCCCTGAGACATTTAGTCTCTTTTGAAAAAGAAAAAGTTGTCTTTAACTACTCAGTACTTGCAGAGTGTGATTACTCACACAGCATTGTTTTTGTTCGTGGACTTCACCTGTAGCTCTGGAAAGGAGAGAATTCGCAAACACTAAATAAAAAATGCCATGATATTTTCACCCCTTCTGTTTGCATATGAAGGTGGTGGCCACTTTAGAGAACCAAAATTACCTGTGTGCTGTACACAAATGAAAACACGGGCCACTCTACCTGCTTTACCAGCAAATGCCAAGCTGGGAGGGCCACAGCCATGGTCAAAGCAAACAGGTTAGGATTTCGACAGACTTGTGAGCCCAACTTAGCAGTTTCTCCTTGCACCTGTGGACAAACTAATTCAGACTCGGCGAAAACCAGTGTGTTAATCACAGTAGTTTTTCCTTCGTAGCTTCTTAAAGCATGAGTGGAAGAACAGAGGTGAGTGGTGCTTCAGTGTTGGATAGATTCAGCCTCCCACCCACTGAAAGCAGTGGTGTCTGGGTGGAAAAGGAGCATCTCAAGGGAAATGTCTGTTTTGGTGTTATTGAGCTTCATAGGCAGTGGCTTTCTGTTACGCAAAAATCAGAATAATAAACCCCACCCTCCCTATCTTGGTACTCAGGCTGTAAGGCTGGTTGGGAGTGCCATCAGTGAGCATCCAACTTTTGTGCTTTGGGGATTTACACCTTCATGCTGAAGCAAAAGGTGGGGAAGTTCTGAGCTGTGTGTGCTGAAGCTGCCGTTCCCCACGTTTCAGGCAGCTGAATAGTGCTGGTCTCTGTAAATGTCTTCTAGCTGTAGTCTTCAGACCAAGAATGACCCATGGCATATATTTTTATGGAACAGTACATGCACAATGTAGCTTAGTGCTTGGACTCAGGTTAAATAATACTGCTGCAGCAATTCACCCCAATTCATACCAGTTGAGTAGCTAGCTAATAAATTGGTCGTTGTGCTTTCAAGAAATGCCATAATCCTGTAACTCATGGATTTGCCTTTTCTTGCAATGTAAGGATGGCTGGAGCTCATTTCAAAGGCATAGTGCTCAGGTGCACAGTTTCCAGTTGTCCCTTGTTCCCATAGAAGATACTCATGGTTAGGAATTGCTCAGATATCACCTTGAGCTCTTCTTCACAAAAAGAAAAAGAGAAAGTTCAGAGCTGCAGAACTAGGAGGTTACATCTGCACTTCTGTGGAAAATATGTCAATACGATACAGCAAACCAGAAGCATTTATAACCCTGGACATACAGTGTAAGGTCTGGTCTTGATTGGAGACTGAAGCCTTATTCAGTGCTGAGCATGGGCAATTCAGGAAACGGTATTTTTCTGGGGCTCTTTTGGTCTCTTTTTTGTCTACTCTGCAGTGCTGTATTCTTACACATGTGTTTATAGCAGCAACAGAGAAGGTGTTTAGAGTGATATCAGTGTGTGAATGCACCCATTATTAACTTTTGTATTGCAAAAGAGTTACAGATGGGAGTTTACAAGGCATTTCCAGTTCAGGTTAACTATTAAGATGTAACTTTAATTAAATACATTATTGAATTAAGCCTCAGTGGTCGTTGGTCACAGGCACAAGTAAAGGTGATCCACCCACCTCATGCATCTCACATGACTTCTGTGTGTAAGCAGCAGCTCAGATTTTCTTCACACCGAAAGGTCTTGCCATTCTGACTAAACCCTTTTAAACAATCATTCATTACAGAAACCATAGCATTACTTTCATTTAAGCAAGGGTTGGGTCACTTTTTTCATTAGCTTAAGGTAACTAAGAATATTTAAGCTAACTTTTTATTATCCTGACACCAGCTTATGCCACCAGCAGCATCGTGGTTATGCTGACTCCTCTTTGTTGCGTCTTGAGCAAGTGTGGAGGGCCAGATTGCAGTGTCATTCCCACATCACCTGCAGCCTGGTACTGCATGCCTGCACCCTACATGCAAGCACAGCTGTCTGTGATGGGGAAGAAAGGCAGGTCATCAAATATAGCTGGGCAAGACATTTTCCAGACAAGGCAGTTATCCCTCACTGCAAAGGAGATCTCAGGCAGATTAAAAGAGCAGTGCTAGGGTGCTTTATGTAGGTGCAGTTCTACTACATAGGCAGTAACTTAAACTCTTACAACCTGTTCCCCTTGGTAAAAAAGCTTGCTCTCTTTTGCTTGAGGAATAATAATGGACCTGTTACGCTGGAGAGAGAAAAACTCCCCCTCGTTTAGAAAGGAGTGCCAGTGAGAAGGAGAGAGCACATTGATTTTTAGGAGAGGTATTTAGTCATCCTTCTCTGCAGAAGGCTGGCAGGGAACATTGCAAAGTTCATTTCCGAATCAGAAGAGCGTGTAAAGACTGCTTGTTTTATTCACTACATTAATCGTACTTCACATATTACTCATAATATTAAAATACCCAAGTTGCTTCACTGTATACCAGAGACATTTAGCTACCAGTTTTCAAATAGTTGGAAATTGAGTGTGTCTGTTTGAGCCAGCCAAAATAAGGCTGGTTAGATCATGAGTGTATGTCTGTGTACGTGGATGTAGGGAGGAAAGGGGGACCCCAGTGGTGGCAGGAGTGCTCAACACCTTGGAAACACTACGAGAGGAGCAAATGAGAGAAAAAGATAATTATTCCTGGTTTTATCTGTTTGTGCATTTTTCCACAGTGGGTCATATCCTTTACCTGCCATTTTTCATTTCCTTTTTCCACCGTTGAATGTGGCTGAGCAGCATTGTTATATGCCTGCGTTTTGAATCTTAGTGAATGGAGTCAGGTTTACCTTCCAGCTCAATCCTCTGCTCCCAACAAGCACTGAAAGGGATTGTCTTATTATGGACCTGGAAAGGTTCCAGGTGCCCACTTGAGGTCCCCAGGCACACTCCACTGCCACCTGGCATAGTGCCTGCAGTGACATTCCCTTGTGGTGGGAGCAGGCACATGTGCCTGGAACTGGCTGTGGAATTGACACTGGGCCAGATATGACCAAGCTTGTCTGTCAGTAGGAATCAGGCTTCCTCCCTCTGGACATGTTGCCAATAGATATCACCTTTGGCTCTTCTTTACAAGACAGGGCAACCCCAAATCCTGGAACTTCCAGTATAGGCAAATCTTGTCCTGGTTTTTACTTTCCAGAGCTCCAAAGCTAGTTGCTGCTCCATTGCACCAAATTCCAGTTCCATGTGAGCAAGGAGTCAATGGTAAAACTGGATCCCCAGGATGAATGTGCTTCTCATTCTTGGAAGATTTTTTTGGTAGATGTTCTGGAGGTGAGATTCAATTTGGTGGCTCCTAAATACACCTCCTTCATGTCCCCGAGTCTGATTGTTGCTGTTCCTTGCTCCTGCTGAGGTCAGGCTGGGAGGTGGCATGCAGAATGAGAAACAGCCAGGGAGATCAGTGCAGAGCAGAAAGACTTCTGCTTGTTTTTTTTTTTTTTTTTCCTAAGATGCCTTATCATCTCCCCTTCTCAGATACAACCTTGAAGAGACAAAACAACATGCCCATATCTGTATTTTCCCTTTGTGGTTAGTAAGATTTTGAGGGAGGAATCAAAAAACAGTGACAGTGGTGTAATGCTGCTATTGATAATCACACTCATTGCTTTCATTATGATTTTCATAAGTATATCTTAAAATACGCTTTAGTGGTCAGTGTCATCATCTTTAGTCATGGGGCAAATGAGTCAGAAATGAAATAGCTTCAGTCCATGCCAGTGGTGGGAGTGGTCATTTCAGTAAAAGCAGTCGTGTTGGAAATTGAGTAACAATAGTACAAGCAGTGGAGAGGATGAAGACTCCTTTCTAGTGTGTTAGCATCTAGCCCATGTGACGTCTAAACCACCTTAATGTTTTAGAGACTTCCACTCCATAGTTAAGTGTAGTAGAAGTTACCAAATTGTTCAAAGAGTGAGGGAGTGGGGATGAGCTGACAGAGGGACTGCATGAGTCTTCTTTCCATTTGAAGTCAAAACTGTGAGGCTGTAAAAGGTGGCTCAGGACTGAGGAGGGGGAAGGAAACTTCTCTGTTCTGCTAATCCTGGAACAGGGCTGATCTCACCTTTCACTTGGATTTCTTTACCTTTGTCCTCAGCCTTAAGCTCAGTGATTTAGGCTAATGTGTCATCAGGCTAGTTGTGTCAGGTGTATTGCAGGAACATTTCAGAGCTTCATCTTGAAACACATGCTCATTTCAGTAACCCTTTGAGGTGCAGTCTTGTTAAATTTATGGGACTGATAAGCATCCCTGCTAAGCACATGGAATACCAGGTACCTGTAGTATCAGACAGGTTTTTGCCATTTGTCATCCTTGAATTTTTGGGGTTGGCGGCCATAGCCCTCAGGGACGGATGTTGTTGATTATGTGACTTACTGTTGAGCTGGAAATTCTGTGGTCTCAATTCTGTCTTTGGTTGCATCTAATTGTAGCAGAAGGTCACCACCTCTAAGCAACATCTGTTTGCAGATCAGTTACAAATGGCATTCGAAATGAAAAGGGAGCATTTTTGTAGGACAGATGGTTGGCCTGTGCCTAGCATATCACTGCCTCTCTCATTGTCTGTCCACCTTAAAACTCTAGAGCTGTTACTCTTTCAGCACAGCTTTAGTTTTCCTTTAGCTGGAGCAAGAGCATAGATCTTTGAGAAATAAGTGGTAATAGGAAAGAGTCTTTGTAACCAGTTGCTTTTTTTCTATTGTTTCATTTCTGAAAATGAATGAGAGATTGATTAAATTCACTTAAAATTCATAATTACCCTGTTTTTACTTTAGATAAATTTTTTTTAAAGGAACTAACCCTTCCTGAGATTTCATTTTAGTAAAGCAGTGCTGTATTTGTGGATTAAACTTCAGGTATAGTGTCCAGCCTGGATAAATGCTGATTTTTTGATAAAGAAATCAAGTAACCAAAATGGCAAATGTATACCAGTCATGCCAGGAATATCATCCCTGAACTCATAGTGAAAATGCTAATTGTTTCTGTTGTGAGCCATAAAGACAAAAGTGTACTTCGAAGTACTTAAGAAATACTTGATATATGAATATATTGGAAGTTATACTTGATATACTTTAAAAGTACCTAAAATATCTTAGCCTAAATTCTCAGAAATTACTGGTGTCAGATGTGCCACTGTTGAAGCTATTGATTTAGAACAAATTAAAAAAAAAAGATTTTCAAAAATGCCATTAATTTTTCTAGGCAATAATTCTCTTTAAGGCATCTGGGATGGGGTACCAGAAGTCACCTGTGACTTTTAAAAAGATCTTGCAGTGTCTAAGCAGAGATGCTTATTGTAAAAGTGACAGCCTTCAAAAATGTGATCGGGTGCTAATGACTCCTAATGTCCTCTTTCAGTATCCACAACGGAGTAATAGCGGTGTTCCAGCGTAAGGGACTCCCAGACCATGAACTTTACAACCTCAATGAAGGAGTCAGGTAAGAGACTTGACTCTATACAAGGTGTTGGTAGCCAGTATGCATGATACTCTTTGCTAGCACTCACATTTGGAAGCTTCTACAACAGTTTTACGTGTCTGGTTCTTTTCCACGGTGGTAGCTTCAACCAATACAGTCAATTTGACCTCAGTGAATAGCTGTTGTTGAAGTGTGTCGATGCCTCGATGCATAGTGAGAGCTGGATCTTCCTTCTGCAGAGGAGATATTTAGCTCTAAGGAAGATGGATTATTTCAATCTGTCTTGATGTACTGGATTGAAACTAAGGAAGAAAAACCTCGATCTCTCTAGTAATGCAGTCCTATTCTACTGCAGCAATGTTGCCCTTTCCATAGGTGACAGACCTAGCTGAGGTGCTTCCTTTGTATCTGTAGAGCCTCCAAGCAATCAGTGTGAGATGACAAGATGTCCTGCCTGGTGATCACTTACATCTGGATGCTCCTTCCACAGAGGCTAAATATGCTGTAGCTGTTATAAGGCTCTCTTGTCAGCAGAATGACCTGAGTAATGCAGTTTATGGTTCCTGTTTCTTTCTTATACTGTGGTGACACTGTTCACAACAGACTGACTACAGACCACTGAGATATATAATGGGAACTTTTTTCCTTAAAAAAAAAAAAAAATTCTACCATTCCAGTTAGGTAATTTATAATTGCAAAGAAAAGTTTACAAAAAGGTAAGATAATAATCTGGATTTACAGCATGTCACTTTTTACTACTTTTTCTAGCACTTATTATTACTCACTAAACCCTCACTGACAGGGGAGAGGTATCAGATTTCCCTTTAGAAATTTTCCCAATACTTTGAAGACTGAACAGTGGAAAAGAAGCTGCACTTAGAAAAGATAGACAGCTAATTACATTCCCTGGCTGTCTTTAGATAAAGGTCTCAGTGATTCCCTTTCCCTTACTGCTTATTCCCACTCTGTCTGAGTGCTGAAGTCTGACAAAATCCACAGACCATCCAGATATTCTGGGCTTATCTGTCCCTGTTTGGTTCCTAGGCTGGGATAGCTGTCCTAGTCTGGTTCCTTTATTTGTGGAAACATCTTCAGAGAAGTCCAAGCAAATAAAATTTGGCCCATGGTCTCTCTTTTTTCCCTCTTTCTCAGCCTTTTTGAAATTAAAAGGAACTTATTATCCAGTTATTTCTTACTTCTCTGGGGAGAAAATGACATACAAAGAATAGCATTTCTAGGATGGCTGTCAGCTAGCATGATCCATCAATCATTTTGAGTCAGTTATTGGAATAATGGTTGATCGTTATCACTGTAAGTGCAGTTAGAATTCTTTGGCTTTATCTGAATGACAAAAAAAAATGGTAGGTCAGGGCTGAGATTTCCTGGACCAGTGCACTTGATGAAGGATGCTCATCTACTGGTGAGGGACAGAAGAAGAAAAATTGTCTGCTGATGTGACAGAGACAAATAGAGTCTTGTATGAACCAACAAATGGAAGACACATAGATAGAGAGACAGACAGATGTTGTTTTGGTGAATTGTGCACAAATTTTGCTTTTATTTATCTGGATATAAACCCTGCACCATGGTGATGCTTGCTAATATAGTTGTGTTTAGTTTATTGCAACATCCCAGGCAGAAAAACAAGCAAGCTGACTACAAATAGACTGATTTTTTTTTCCTGTTTTATGATGAGCTTTGCTGACACATGATAGGTCCGTTTCTTTTTGTTAGTGTAAGGATAACACTGCTTTGTTGTTATCTCAGCTGATGGCTCCGTTTTGCTCTGCTTCAGGAAGAAAAATGCCTGGTGACTCATACCTGAGCTGATGGACAAAATATTGTGAAATCTAGACAGCTAGAAAGCTGCTGTTGTAAACAAGTCATCAGCAGTGTAACTCTCCCGGGATGAGCGAGTGTTTGGTGAGATGCAGCACAGCTTTTGAGACTGGCTGTTGTCTTGCTACTTGGAGGTTGTTCCCTCTAGCCTCTGACTTGGCGTGAACAGCCTTCTAACTTAGTGCCAAAAGCTTTCCATCTTCTTAATGACAACTCTTGACTTTATTTTAGTGAAGCTTCTTGTATGTATGTGTGTGCATCCCCTTTGCATCATTCATAGAAAAATGCTGAGAAAACTGTGAGTGGGCAAAGAGGACACAGCAGAACTAAGATCTGTATACAAGATCTGTATGCTCTTGTCTCTATACAAGAGCATGGTAATGGTGTTTTTTAAACATGCCTGTTCACACATCCAGCCAGGGGCCCTTTCCAGAAGCTACTGTGCTCCTGATGTGTGCTTCATTTTACTGCCAACCACAGTCAATAACTCCCAACTGTTTGCAACTGAAACCATTTTGCCCCAAATTGAGTTAAAAATCTAGCTAAGAAATTGCTGATTTGATACACACAGAAAAATATCCGGGTTACTAGTATTGCTATTTAATTCAAAATAACTTTCTTTGGGTTAATGTTATTGTTGAATGAAATAATATCTGATTCATAAACATGACCTTAGAAGATGAATAAGCGTATATTTGCCTTAGGATTTTTTCAGTTGCATTTTCCCCACAAATAAATATATGAAAAGAAAAGAATAGCTGCTGTTTCCACAGGGCAGAATTTTGATTTGGAAGCTTTCTGGTAAATGGCCAGTATCAGTAACGTTTTTTAATACAGTTTTTTAAAACAGTTCTAGTACTGCAAAAGAAGTTATTTTATTTCACCACTTTAATTAGAGCAGATTCTGGGGTGGTACTTACAATTGAACCTTGAATATCCAAGTTGACTCACAGAACAAGTGTAAATATTTGAACAGTTAGGTTACGCCAGCAGTATTTGCACACCATTGTTTTGACTCAGGTATGTCACATATATTGAACTACTGTATGTCATGTATGTGCAAACAAATATGCTTAACTTCCTTTTCCGAACACACATCTCTAGGCTTCGAACCTTAATTATGTATGTACTGATTATTTAAGAAAACATCAGTGGGTACAAATCTGTACAGTACCATTTACTTTTCTTCCAGGCTTGGCTCATAAAAGCTGCCATTCATTTGCACCAATGCCTTTTGACTCCATTCTTGCATTCCTCTGGCGTTAGAGAGTGATCTTAAACATGAAGTTACATAGTGTTTAGAAGCCCTACTACTGGTAAAACTGGTATGTGAGTTCAGTCTCTGCTAAAGCTAGTGAAGTACAGTGAACTCCAGTCACTGGGAATATCATTAGTGTATGACCTATACATTACTTCTTCTGAGCCCTTACTAGGGGATTTGATCAGGGATTGATGCAAAATTCAGGTAATAAAAGTCTATATGCATATACTTAGTGTTTAACTTTTTTCTGGGTGTATGTGTATGATATTAGTAATCATATAGGTTTTTTTTCCTATTTCATTTCATGTGCCATGTAATTTCAAAGTCTTTATTTACACCACTTGTAAATCAAGAAAGAAAAAGAAGGAAAGGGAAACAGAGTGGAAGCAGGATGTCCTGTATTAGAGTTTCAGGATATTGATTTGGTACAAACAAAGCACATTTTAGTGGCATTTCCTCTTTTGCAGTAGGAGTTCAAATCCAGTGAAATAACTTGTTTCAATTTGTTTAATTTATTTAATAGATACTATACAGTGTTAGACTTTGCATTCTGAGTAATGTTCCAAGAGTTAATTTCAAAATGAAGCGTATTAAGCAGCAGCAGGAAGATACAAATAAAACTCAGGAGCATATTTTAGCATATTTTATGTGAATTTATATTATCATCTTAATTTATGAAGTCATTAAACAGACAATGACAACCTGATACCAGTGACATCCAAATTTCCTAAGAGTGAAAAAAAAGGCTTCAAAATCAGATGCAGTTGAAATGAGGTCTAGTATCTGATCAGGGATCTCTTTTAGCTTTAATCAGATTTTTAACTGTATCTGTATTTCACCATGGTGTCCATGTATACAGATAAGGTTATTCAGTAATCTGAATTACTGGGTCTGATTGCCAGGATCTGACAGGTGACAACCTAACTGATTTTGTTAAAGGAAATTAAGTGAGGATGAAAAAAAATGCGCCAATGTCTTGGATCCAGCTTTGTTGTGGATCTCTTTTCAAGGAGTATGGGTACAGAGAACATCAAACACCAGTGTTCCGATGTGGCCTGAGGGCCTTACTATTTCACCAGAAATTAATTAAGTAGCATGAAGCATCCGTATTATTGGGAATTTAAAAAGCAAGGCACATTAATTGTGCTGTCAGTTCTTCTGCCCTGTAAACAGAGATGCTAATGTAGCCATAGTGCTGCTTGGTGTGATGCAGTCCAGTGCATATAATTAACTACAGTCTGATTGTTTAGTTCATTCCCAGCTGAAAATATGGAAATGTGGTGTTATTTTATCAGAGGGATAATTATGGGATAAGTAAAACATAATTTTATATTTCCTACTCTAAATGCCAAGAATTATCAGTAGAACCGAAAATATGAAAAGATAAGGTATTTGTTAATCACCTATTTAAAACTCTAAAGAATCTAAGGCTAGACTTCAAAGAACTACTAGCTTGAGGAGAGGGTAGAAAATTAAGCAAAACCTGTCAGTATAAAGTATCAGTATTTTTTTGAAACAATAGTAGAAGAGATGTCTGGGAATAAATTCTCTATCACAGGATAATTCAAAACTGTAACTTTCCTTTTATTTTAGCCTAAAAATGGTTTATCTATTCATGTTCAAAGTAAGAAAAACATTTTGTGCAATTGCTTATGATCCAGAAAAAAAAAAAAGCACACTAATTGGACAATAAATTTCCACTTTGAGTGAGCATGCCACAGTTTGGCTGTAGCATCCTTGTACTCATTGACATACTTTTAAGGCTTTAAGTGTTAAGGGGAGGGTGGGTTTTAAACCTTGCCAAGGGCCTGTCAGTGGGTATGATTGAGGATGGAATCATAGAGCATCACAAGGGTTGTTCTCTCCCATATGTTGCAATAGCATGCTAAGGGAGATGGCCATACAGTGGCCGTTCATGACGAGAGACCTATGGATAAAGCCTGAGATAGCTTAGAAAATGTTTGTCTGAATTAATCAGGTTTCTAGCTGAAAATAGTTTTGAGGTTTAGGAGCATCTGAAAACACCATTCCTTTTGTTTATTTTCTGTTTCATTTATGCCTAGAATGTTTCCTCAGGATGCTATTAGGTCAGCATGGACATGTGCTTAAGAACAAATAAATAAGGTGTTGTATTTCAGCCTCTAAAAATTGAACTGCTCCTCATTTCCTTGAACTTTCAGAAGATCTCAAGAGGCTGTGGTGAAGCATGGGATGTTAAAAACATCAGATCCAACTCCTGCAGACTTTTTGCTGGAGCATAGGGGCATGATGGATTTTTTTAATCAGACGTGTATTTTTTTACTAGTTAAATAATTTCATTAATTAGTTAATTGTCAGTTAAAGACGTAACCCAAAGGGATAGATGATAACATGCTATTGAATATATAATTTAGATAACTAGTCTAATTGGAGTGAGTGTTTAGATTTTCAGTTGAATTTGACCTCCTTTCTTCATAAAAATTGAGATGGTCACACAGTGTCATGGTTTTGCCCAGCAAGCAATGAAGGAACATGACAGTTTTTTGCTTGGTGTCCCCCATCCACCCCCACTCTCATTAGGATGGCAGAGGCCCCAGCGAGATGGAAGGGAAAAAGAAAGATAACCAATGATGTTGTGGATTGAGACAAGGACAGAGAGGGCTCTCTGCCAATTACAGTTCCAGGCAAAACAGACTCCACTACTTGACTTAGAGAGGAAAGTAAGGAAAGTTTATTCTGCTACCTACAAGAAATAGAACAGAGCAAAAAACAAGAACAGGGCAGGATGATGAGAAAAATACAACCAGCACTTTCAGACCTCCCTCCCCCATCCCTCCAACAAATGAAACTTAAATGGTACACAGCTTTTTTACAATGTAGGCTGAGTTTTACCTGGATACAAATGTTGGACTTGCTGATCAGGTTGAGTTCAGTTTCTGAATTTGAGGGTTGTTTTGGAGAATTTTTTTTGCATGTGAGTTTGGTTTCCTCTTTGAGATTGCTTTGTAGATTTTAGTGCAGATGAATCATGAAAGGCAGATAAATTGTTAAATTTCTACCTGCTTGAGCTGTTGCAAGTCTCCTGAGTATGATCATGACCCTTTCAATGAAAACTGTCCAAGTTTCAGACCTGTAACCTTGCTTCAAGTTTCTCTCTAAGCATTTTGTCACAGCTTTTTTTTTCAGCCTTATGTGGTTCCGAGATGATTTGGCTCTTAACATGTCAGCCAAGACACGTGCTTGATTTTTGGCTCAGACCCACAGACAAGCAAAGAGCACCAGGAGTTCTTCCATGTGTGCAGTGCCAGGTGTCACTGAAGCCCTCCTGGCACAGCAGGAGGTCAATCTGAGCATTTTTAACAGGATTACATGTAGGATGGAAAGCATCTTCTTTTTGTCAAATCTTAATTTCTTTTCATGTTGTGTTAGTGCAACTGAGCTGTCTAAAAGCACAGCAGATATTTTTCAATACACAGAAATTGAATTTTGATATTTTTGACTCTGTTTCTTCTATTTGCAGTTAGGTATTATTGATAGGCTGTTGTGCTCATATGAAAATATTTTGCTCTTAGTGA
Organism: Urocolius indicus; assembly: GCA_013401255.1. Classification (NCBI taxonomy): domain Eukaryota; kingdom Metazoa; phylum Chordata; class Aves; order Coliiformes; family Coliidae; genus Urocolius; species Urocolius indicus. The sequence continues at coordinate 104,448 of WBNH01008956.1, read as the reverse complement.
CTTACCCTTTTCTGTGCAGTGCGCAGCTAGTACAATTTGCTGGTTACACATATCCTTTCCTTACTCTTTTTTATACAGGCAATTACTGAAAACAGAACTGGGATCCTTTTTCACTGAATATCTACAGGTAGGCATGTGTCTTTCATTTAAATCAGTTTTTGTATGCTACTGAGCAAAATAATTTCACCAACTCTTAATGCTGAGCTGGAGACCTTTGAAACCATTCAGAGATGCCCATTGACTGCTCTGGTTTCTGTCATCTACAAACTAATGAAATTTGGACTTCTATACATATATATTTACACATATATTTATATACATAGTTAAATAGTGAAAGCCCAAGCCACAGAATAGAGTTGTGCAGTCACTATGTTCATATATGACATTACTATCTTTCAGTAAACTTCAGACATTCTCTTTTAACTTCAAATCCAAGTTCCCGAGTAAACTAGTTAAGTTTGTTACAATATAGTTAATAGGAAAGACATTTAGTAGTAAGTACGCAGTGCCTATTGAAGCAGTATACTTTCTGCTTCTCTAAGACAAAATACATGCTTTGTGGGTCAGCTATTTGGAGTTTGAGAGGTACTTTGTACTGCACAGAATACATGCTGTATCCTGAAAGCAGGAGGTGGTTAGATAGAGTGGTCATTAAAATAAAGGATGCCTTTTATTGTCAAAAGATAAGGGTGAACAGATTGTGAAATATGATGGCTGTAGGTGAGTACAGAATTGAGTAAAGATTATTTGTATTTTATTTACAGAATCAGCTGCTGACAAAAGGCATGGTGATCCTAAGGGACAAGATCCGGTTCTATGAAGGTAACTTGGATTTTAGCATGGCTGTCTATGTCTGTCACAGGAGTTTTAGCAAGTGCATTCTGGTGGCTATGTGATGCTTTCCACTATATTCATGGGAGTATGGATTAGCTTGTGTCAGCTCATTCCTCAGTCTGTTGTGTCCAGCCTTGGTGTTCACATTGGCTTCCATCAAGGAGAGGTGACTGCCTAGAGCATCAGCAAGGGAGTAAGGGAAAGATTACCTCCAACACGGACACTTCCTTCTTCACTTGCTTCAATCATAGCCTGCTCAATGTTAAGCAGAAATGGAAAACAGAGTGAGATATCTTAATAAATAGAAAAACTAAACACTAAGGTTCCGGTTAGCTAAGTGTCTGGTTAAATCCAAATTAATGCTGTATGTTAAGAGTTTTTCTGAATTCATGCTTACATTAATGAGGTCAGACACTGTCTGTTTTTTTTACAGTCAAGGCTTCATTTGCCTTTTTTTTTTACAGTCACCCTCATTTTGTGTCCTGTGCTACTATTTGGCATTTAGATATGCTGTTAAATATGCTGTTGTGTCCTAGATGTAGGCATACAAGTTGAGGGAGGTTTAGATGGGATATTAGGAAAAACTTCTTCACTGAGAGGCTTATCAAGCATTGGAACATGCAGACCAGGGATTTGGTGGTGTCACTGTCCCTGGAGGTATTTAAAAGACATGTAGCTACTCTTTAAGCTGAACACAGATTTGCTCAGTTGCATAAAGTAACTGCTTGGAGAGCACAAGGGGAGATGTAAGGATCTTGAGGCCTTCATAGCTGCTTTGTAAATTGTGAAGAAAGTTGGGTTTTAAGTATCAAATTAGAAAATTAGATGCAGAGACCTACCAAAGTCCAGCCCTTTTCCTTCTGGTTTTACTGACTTGTAGATAAAAAAAAAATACTATATCTGATGTTTAAGATCAAAACTGAGATGAAAACTTGAAATGTGAGACCACTAAATGACTTCAAATGTAGGAGAATGTTCAGCAAATACGAAGTTTCATCAAGCTGTTAGGTTTATTTTGGTTTTCAGTTTGGTACATCATTTTATGGTTTACCCCTTAAAATGTGGTCAAGAATACTGGTAAAATGAGGATTGAAACAGTCATGTAGTTTCCAAGTCTGTCCTCAGAAATGTCAGCTCACTAAACTGGCAAGTTATGAGATGGCAGCTGTGGTTTAGGACTCTTATTCAGAGACAGTTCTTTCTGCCTTTCGGGTAGCTTGCCTGTGGAGTAGCTGATGGATGTGAATTTCCAAGGCTTGAATTCGTGTTTCCTGGCAGCAGCACCTCATAGTCTGCCCCAAAGTCCATGTCCTCATGGCTCCTAAAACACCTGAGACAAAATTGGGAGCATAGAAGCCATGGGATCTCCCATTCTGAGTAGGGCTCCCTTCCTGGGCCTGCAGCAGCAGCAGTCTTGCACTCAAATCTCAGATTGTCCCACATCCTGTGGATGAGTTTCCCTATCCAATCGGTGTTGAAGTTTTCAAAAGAGAAAAAAGATTACTTCAGAACACACTTTGGAAGGTTCTTGTCCCAAAAGGAAAATTTTAAAATTTTAGCATTGGTTTTGAAATGATTATCTTTTATTCTTAACATTGCTTTTATGAGTTTCAATTAACTTTCAGAAGCACTGTGAGAAATACTTTGTGGTTTTGTGTCATACAAAATTGACTACATTATGCTTCATGAAAATGAGCATTAAGAATAACTCATCTTCAGGAATCTGGCAAATACTTATGGTAAATGAAAGGATCTTTGACTGATAGTAAAACAAATATATTCTTGAAAGGACACAGTAGACACGTTCCTTCCTCCCTGTGAAAGAAGCTCATCATCAACAAATGAAAGTTACAGTAAAAAATAGAGCCACAACACTGTTGTCTCTTTCCACAGATCTTGGGTGAGATTTTCTGTATAAGTAGAGATTCAGGGAAGCTAAGGAATCATAGAATGGCAGGAGTTCGAAGAGATCTCTAGAGATCATCCAGTCCAATCTACCCGCTCAAGCAGGTCCACCTAGATCAGCTCACACAGGAACTCTTCCAGGCGTGTTTTGAAGGACCTCCAGAGAAGGAGACTCCGCAACCTCACTGGGCAGCCTATGCCAGGGCTCCCTCACCTGAACAGTAAAGAAGTTTTTCCTTAAGTTTAAGTGGAACTTTTTGTGTTCCAGCTTTTGTCCATTACCCCTTGTCCTGTCACTGGACACTATAGAAAAAAGTCTTGCCTCGTCCTCTTGACAGTCACCTCTTATGTTCTTGTAAGTATTAATCAGTCTTAGTTTGCTCTCCTGTTTTGCAGCTTGGAGGTCAGGGGGGAGAACAGTGGGGGAGATTTCTCTGCAGGACTGCTTCCACATTTAACCTGCTGTATCTCCCTCCTACTGCTCTTCACCACAGTCTTGTCCATTAGGTATTACTGCAAGAAGGGGAGGAGGTAACCTAGGCTGTTACTCTTTGTTCTTCCCAGGGTTTTTCTGAGTAAGCATTAGCCTCAGAGTCTGTGAGTTTACTAAGAACATTAGATTCACAAATACTATATGATCTGATACACCAAAATTAATACTAATTCCGTACATGATTCACCTTTGTGTAGAGTAACAGATTCACATTGTTGCCTGCACGTTATAGTCTTTGCAGTTCACTGATTACAACCTAAACAGCTCACTAGTTTGTTTTGTGGTTTTGCAGGGCAGAAACTACTGGATACCTTAGCTGAAACCTGGGATTTTTTCTTCAGTGATGTCCTGCCCATGCTTCAGGCTATTTTCTACCCTGTGCAGGTGAAAAAATACTCTCTTACTATAGAATCTTGAAAAACTGGAAAAAGTAACTTAACTGGTTCAACAACAGATTGATGCAATCTTTAACTCTTCTCTCCTTGAGCCAGCCTCCTGGTGCAGCTGTTCTGTATAGTCACTTCATGCAAATAAGTTAGTTATGCAAATAAGTTTGAAGTGCTTGAGTGAAAAAGATGAAAGGGAACTTTGAAAACAAAAGTGGAGTTCAGTCCTTCTGCCAATGCACAAAAAAAGTAAAAAATGTTAGGAATGATAAACTGAAATATGCACACAGTGAAATAAGTGAAGCTGTGTTGACTTAAATTCACATTACAGAGGAGGAAATGTACATATTTGTCTCTGAGGTAGCTCCATATTTGAAAAGTAATTGTATTTCCGAGATCAAATTCTATACTACTATAAGTGGACAGCAATAGTCAGTGGAGTTAGACCAGTTTACATGAGCATAAAATTTGCCTTCAGTAATTTAAAATCTACAATAGGTACTTGATCTAGTTTAGATGAAAGATTAATATTCTAACTTAGTAATAGCCACAGTCTATTCTCTATTACTGAAGTCCCTAGGAAATCTGTACCAGGTAGGTATAGGTGACCTTTTGGAGTTGCTTCTAGATGCCTACAGATTTTAGTGGGAGCTTGGTGCCTAAATGGACTTGGGCAAACTTTGGAAAACTTCTCTTATTTTTCCAAGAGGACTTTCTGCCTAAAATGTTTGACCAAGTGTTAATGATACTACCATTTGCATTTGCAGATAATTACAGGTATAAAATCTGAATTAAGTGGAAAAGCTGTGACTTTATACAGAATTTGATTCTGAAATAGGGGAGCTCTGAAAACATGGAAGGTTGCTTGATCCATTGACCTGTGTCTTACCACTAGAAACTTTAAAATGAGATATGATGGTATTAAAAATTCTGTGTGAACACAAAGGGAGATTTTTTTCCAAGTGCCACATAATTTAAATCCAAGACATTTGTGAACTTAGATACATAAGTAAGCTCTCAACCTGTTTTTCCAAACCACTTGACTAAATTAGAACTCACTCAGAAGTTTTTGAAAACTGCACCAAATACTCCTTTTCATTGTTGTGTTCCTGGGGCCTTTGAAAATAATTTAGCAATACAAGTCTCCTCACCTTTAAGATGGAAGTAATTACTTGAATTTTGAAAGGAACCTAGAGGGTAAGAGTCCCAAGTCCCATGTAATTTGAAATAGATCGAGGTGCCTGATGTTCTTATGTTACTTCCAAAAGCCCAGCTGATGCTTCATTAGCAATTGAAGCAGATTTGGGGCTTTCTTTACTTCAGCTTATATAATAAATAAAGTGAAAAGGAATGGGTGGAATCGGGCTTCTTTATTCCAGAGTAAGGTGAGTCAGTATCAGCTTAATACTAGAATCTTCCAGAAGTGTTAATATCTGACTGGCAACACTCATAACTGTAGGCAAGAATCTATATGTACAGTCACATATACCCAAGGAAAATACTCAGATGCTAGAAACAGGAATAATTTTAAAAGTTCTCTTAAGGGAAGCAGTGTTAATCTTTGCAGGCAGAGTAGCATTGTAGTCTTCAGATTTTCTTCAATGAGAAGGTATTCTCAAACTGCAAAAAGATGTTGAAAATGCAGTATGAAACTTCAACTCTGCTTATATCTTATAGTGAAGTCTCCCCAAAACTGTAAACAAGGACTTACAGGTGGGGTGAATCAGGATTCCCACCATAATTTGGAGACAATACCCAGCCACTACTCAAAATCTTGAGAAACAGTGGAAATTCAACCCTTTTTCAACCCTGGTGCATTTTTTTGTTTGTTTGTTTGTTTGTTTAGTTAAAGTATAAAGTATTAATCTAGCCTGCACTTAGGTATGATCCCCCACACCCCACCCCAGCCCTTCATCATTCTCACACAGTCAGACTCAGTCATTGTCTGAAACATTCATTACTGCCAAATCAAATTCAGTCTGCAGGCTTGTAGGCTGCTCTGTGTCCTTTGTTATGTTTCCTTTTCTTTTCATTCAGGTTTACTGTTCTTGTAATCCCTCAGAAGCCAAACAAGGAATTTTGACAGAGGATCTGGAAACTCATTTTCACACTGCTCATAATCTGTCTCGCTTTGTTTGTGTTTCTAAGGGGAAGGAGCCTTCCGTTCGGCAGCTGGCTCTTCTACATTTTAGGAATATAATTACCCTCAATATTAAATTGGAAGATGCATTATCACGTTCCAGAGCCAGAGTTCCACCTTCTATTATTCAGATGCTCTTAATACTCCAGGTAAATTGCTTACTTTGCTACTTCCTTTATCTTGCTTTCTGTACTATATTGCTCAAGTAATCTTAAGCAGCCTCTGATGTTGCTCATTCATTACCAGAAAGCCAGAGTTTCTCTGGAATTAAATGTGGTCCTAATGACGAAAAGTAGAGACTATAGAGGTTTGGACCTAATGCTTTAAGATCTAGATGGTCTGAGTAGAGACTCATTTTGAAACTGTGGGCCTTGAAATGTGAAGTTTTGCAAGCAGACCAGTGTGTGTGGTAATAACATAACTTCCATTAAATAAAAGCTGTGTATTGCTGCATTGGCAGCTCTGGACAAGAAGCTACACATCTGGAGTAGGCAACAAAGTGAATATGCAGTTTATGGTTGAATCATGGACATATTTGGTCACTGGAACCAAGTTCTATTGAAGCTGTTGATGCAAAAACATTAAGACCAAATACTGATATTTGCCTTCAGTGTTTGGGATTTTTTTACTAGTAGTGGTAGTGAAGAAAAACAAAAAGAGGAATTTCAGGCAAAAGCGTGTTTAAGATTTTTGTTTGTTTGTTTTATTTAAAGAAAAGTATGAGCTTTTGTTGAGGAGAAAGGGGATGAGACAGAAATGAGGAAGAGAGCCACGAGTGGTTTCTTAGTGAGGGAGGAAGTTGAGATATTCATGGATGATAATTTTTTTTATTAACAAATAGATTTACAGGAAACAAAAAGGATATAATTTCTCACACTTAAAATGTTTCTTTGCTCTTCATCACTGTATGAATTAGTTCTGTGTCTGAAATTGTTTTAAAGTTTAGGATAATCTAAAGGCCAGCAATGAAAATGGAGCAAGGAGTAAAATTCTCTCTGCTGGGTCAAGTACTGCTATTTCACTCCTGCTGCAACAGCGTACACTTGTTGGAGTGTATAATGGTGTGTTTTCTCAGAAGAAAATAGATACTTACATGATAGGACTGCCTGCTTGCCCCTTGTCTTCCCTCTCTCTAGTCTATATCTCGCCAAATACTTGTTGAAACTGCTGGCTTATTGTGGCACAGTAATGGCAGCATCAGTGATATTAAGATTCCTAGGAGTTTCATGGAAATTAGCGTCTGGAGAGAAGAGAGGAGCCTTGGGGAAAAAGTGGAGCATGGGCTTAACTACATAATGAGACATCAAAGAATTCATGTAATTGAACTGTGAACCCAGCTGTGTTAATAGACACCAGAGACTCCACAGGAGAGAGTACCGTTGCAAAAAAAACTTAATCACAGGCAAGTTGTCTCTCAGGCCTCATCTGACCTTAGATACAAGGTAAACTGTCCATTCTAAACCAGGACACTGTTAGCAATGTTGCTGCTAACAGATCTGCTAGCTTTTTTTGTGGTTTCTTCTTCAGAGAGTCTGTATTGGCTATGGGCAGGACCCCGCTTTGGATGAATTCAGTGATGAGCTGGGAAATGAATAACATCCTGATTCATAGAGTTTTTTGGAACTGATGTGGAGTCGTTGGCCAAGATTGGTGCTGCAAGAAACAGTTTCTTTGTAAATCTGCTTTCTTCAACAACCAGAAGTGTTACAAGGTGAATGCCTGTTTAGGGTAAAAGGCCAAATCTGTTCTCATTGCAAAGCCGTTGATGAATCAATAATAAAATGAGAGGGAGTTTGCCCCTGGGTATTTCGTTTTGCATATATTACCTACAGTTGTGTACTGGGGATGGTGAAAAGTTCTTTCTTGGCAACAGCTCTGCCAAACTTGTGGTTTAAAATCTAGTTGAAATTACAGGAAAAGGTCAGAATAAGATCTGGGAATGAGGTGTTTACATGCTTACTGATGTTAGTCAATAATTGGATTTCAGAGCTTTTTCCCAAACTCAAATGTCACATTAAACAAAAGCAAATTTTGTACATCTGTGGCATAATAATGTAATTTCCTTGGCTTAGATTAACTCAATGTGAATAAGACTGGAAGAGAGGTAAGAATTCAGCTGTCTAGAGAGCACGTGGCAGACTTGTGTGCATGAATATCCCAGACTGAGTGATGATGTTTTGGTTTGGACATTGTCTAACCCTATTTCAGTCTCCCATGGATATTTCTTCCATAAAAAAACTTGGTCACACTGGAGCAGGCTTCCATGACTAGAAGATGAGTCTGGTGGTTTGACCCTGGGCCAAATTGGTGCTAAGTTTCCCCTTTTCTGTCCTTCACAGCCTTGTGCAACTATGTTACGTATTTAAGGAGTTGGTCATGTTCTTCAAGACAGCAGCTGTAATGTCAGCTCAAGGTCACAGACTGATAAAGGCCCATGCTGACATGTCCTATTAGACTGGAATAAAGCAGCAGAGATTTGGTAATTAATGCAGAGTGCATCTGGTATTGCTTGTGTTTTAGCTTATGTGGTGTAGGGGAAGAGCTCTTGTCAGTTTGTCAGGAGAAGACACTTATGGAGTGGAAGGGAAGGTTTTTAAAGAGAAAATTGAAGCTGCAACAATCCTTAGACTTTATTCAGGAGGTAGGTGCTTGTTTGGCAAAATTCCGTAAGCACACATTTTGGGTTAGCTTCATTGACTTTGGTTTCATTGACCTCTGTGAAGTTACTGACCTACTGTGAGTTGTGCACATTCCTTGCTTGCTCATCTAGCCTTGCTCTGGCAAGAGAACAAGACAGTCCCAGCCAAAGACACAAGGAATAAAAGGACCTGAAATGGAGTTGCACACCTTACTTCATTGATTAGGTGATTGTTTTTCCTTCTTTGCATTAAATATTTTTTCCTGTCCACAGTAAACTATTTCCTGTAAGTATGCCTACTGGCTGGTCCCTGGCATGCGATACAGCACCTACACCAGTCCTCTGGCATACAGGGACATGATGGACAATATATATTGTTACAGAAGGGGTCACCAGCCTGACACAAACCTCACAGGCTGCCCGGAGAGACAAATACCTTTATTTCTTTTTGTTTAAGACATCAAAGACTGAAAAAAATGGTGAGGAGAAAGAGACTCTTATATCTTCTCTATGCAGTCTCTTTTTGAAAGAAAGAAGAACCACCATTTCTGGGATAAAGCTGTTACAAGTATTGTAATAACAGATTGTCTAACTGAAGCTCTCGGTAAGATACTCTCCAATCAAATAATCAGAAATTAGTCATCAGATTAATTATTAGACTTGGATTCTTCAATCCAGTAGAGCCATTGCTCACCAGTGCTATAACTTGGACTAATTACAAACCAGCAGTCTATTGGGAAAGAAACAGTTCGCCAGAACTGGGGGAAAGAGTGATATTCCTGTGCTGTTGAAGTCAGTGAGAGTTTTATCATGGCTTGAAAGAAGGGGCTTATAACCACTCAAACTTTCAGTAGCCAGCATAGCCTGACCCAGTTACAAAGCAAAAACTGAAATGCTAATCTTTTGTAGCTGCTTAGAGGCAGCATAAGCTGAAGTGCTTCCACGATGCTCCTGTTTAAGTCTCAAGGCCTTCAAGAACAGAGTCATGACTGAGGAAAGTAAAACTCAAAGTGCTTTTGAGCACAGAGTGACATGCAGGAGGTCATGTAAACTACATTGAGTTGTCAGTCTCGCCTCAGTAGCCTTTCTCTTTGGATGAAATTAGGAAGCTGAAGGGAGAGAGATAAACAGAAGGAGAGTTTAGAAAATAATTTTCTCCTTTAAACTCAGTGAACCAAAGAGAGACTAACTACCACCAGAGAATAAACAATCTGACTTATTTCCCAAAGCGTATTGTCAAAGAAGACTTTTTTCTACCGAAACTGGAACATCTTAACTCCAGATATCTTTCCTGAGATCTGAGAAATTTGGAAGAGAAGAGTTAAAGAGTGTTTATCTGCATCTTGTGGTTAACATCAGGATTATATGAATTCACAGAATCTCTCTGCGTGACTCTAGAAGACCACAGCACAATGTCTGTCATGCTGAGCGATGAGGCCTCACTAAACACAAGCTCAGAAGAAAAATATAAAACCTGTGGTTTCCTTTTTGACTTCTCTGAGCTTCATTTGAACTCCCTTGCCAATTCTCTTCCTCTGTAAAGAAAGACAAAATAAAGATGTAAACCTGTCTGGTGGGAACTATTTGTTACCTGGAAAGTTCCTAAATGTAGATTCATGTCCTTGCACTTTAAAGGGATGGAAAAGCATATTGTAAGAACTGAAAGCAAAATTCAGAGAGTGCTGTTTTTCCATCTCAGCAGCCACATAGCAAACCAAAGACAGCGTGATGGTTCAAAACAAAACCTTTTGCTATCGGAAAACTTCAGGGTGCTGCCTGTAGAACAACAGAATTACTGTAACACTGTAATGTGTGTCTGCTGGGGTCAATTTTTTGTGGCCATAGGTTTCCCAGTTTGGTGGTTACTTTTGAGAGGTTGTCTTACCAAGTCCCTTAGACCTGAAGCATAGGCTGAACAAGGTGGTGTGGGTGTGAGGTTTAAACATACTTTTAATTTCTCTTTACCTTGTCTGAATTCCTGGTGTATAATACAGAAAAAGTAGAAACGAATAAATAAATTTATTGTAGACCATATTTAAATATAAACTACCATACCTAAAAGCTGTGCTTCCCCTGAGTTGTGCATAAATATGTTTTCTTCCTTTCTGGTGAAAGAGTGGCTTGTCTGTGTTGTTTGCATCATCCCATGTAGGCATGTAAGGAATTAGGTAGGACACTGCCTGGCACAAAGGGAAGAGTCCTCCATTGCTTTATATTTATGTACACAAAACTGAGAATCCGGCCCTCCAGATTTACACCTTGGAATATTTTTTAGAAACAAAGCTCCATTCTAAGCAATATCCTCTGTCTTATTCTGTCTTACTTATTGTCTCTATCAGCAAATGCAATTTGCAGTAATTAAATTGACAGGAGTTTGTTATCCTGGAATGATTAGTATTGCCATGATTTTTATAAGGCATATCTTTCATTTACTGTAAGAAAAAGATCTTTTTGAAAGAAAATCATGACCTTTTTGCTATGGCAGAGTACTTGTCATATTTGATTTTTAATTTCTTCATACAGTTTTTATTGTTTTGTTGTTTTTTTGGTGCTGGGAATCATTTCTACCCAGAAGCAGCAAAAATGTATAAAATTACATCTTGGAGTATTGTCTTGAGCAGGTTGGGATGTGCTGTGTTAATGAGTATGAGACAAGAAGCTGGAAACTGACCAGAGAGTTCAAAAAGATGCCAGCAGCAGTAGCCTGAGTGCAACACAAGGGAACCAAAAAGGTATAAATGCCCATTTCAGCGGTACCTGGTGGGAGTGGGAGGGCTAAATAGGCTGTTTGTACTATCCAAAATAGTGCCTTTGCTTGCTTGCATGAAAATCAAGAGCAATTCCTCTCTCATAGCTGAGGACCTCAGTGTAGGTGGTAAGGATGGGAGTCAGTGGCAGTTGGTGGCTATCCATTTTCCACCTACAAGCTGTAGGCTTAGAGTTAAGAAGGGAAATCACATCAGAGGTCTTTTCCCTCTCTAATGTTTTTAGCTGTTTCCAGCTGGCACTTATTTCATGGCTCACCGCAAGTATGTTTTCTCTAGGGGCAGAGATAGAGGGAGTGAGGGTGATTGCTCTTAACTACTGTGTATGCCTGACTAAAGGGCAAGAGGCTTCTTCTGGAGTATCTCTGGTACAGGCAGTGGTTCTGCACCATGGACCTTGAAAGATCTGAGCTCACGTGGACCCTCTCTGTAACTAAAGCCAATGGAAGTCCATTGGCATGTTAAAAGAACAGATTTTGGGTTGAAGCCAAGTACTCTGCAAAACTAGCTTTCAAGATATTTAACAACACTACTTGTTGCCACTTCTGTAACCCTAAGCAGTGGGAAAAAAAAAAAAAAACCAGGAAAGCAGCATAAAATATTGGGGTTATTTTGCTTTCTTAGGTATTAACCTATCTTATGAACACAATGGCATAGTAATTCAAACGTGCATCTTGTCTGTCCTCTTAGCAGGAAGACAATGTTCAAGGAAACACAACCATAACCTTGTCCATACCAATTAAACACAACTGTTTTAGAAGGCAATTTGCATTGTGCAATTTCCCTTTGGGCATACGCTTAGAGTGCATTTTAAGAGCGTCTCACATTAAGTAAAATGTCACTTCTGTGAATTATACCATTTTTTTAACCAAGTTTATTTAACCGTTTAGTTAACCAAAGATATGGCTTCAGACAGAGTCAGTCAAACACCACAGCAGTTGTCTAGACTGTTCTGAGTTATGCTGTTACCATCCATCAGGTCCTCTCCAGTTACTGCCCATTTGCTGTCTTGCACTGTGGTAGGTGAGAAGTGCATACTTGTCCTCCTTCAAATTACTCCACACTTGCCGTGGGGCTAGAGTGGGTGTGCATGGAGTTAAGATGTGGCTGCTGCCTACAGCACCTGAGACTACCTTAGACCACAGTAAATGACTGGTGCAATCAAAGTGAGAGTTGTTTCAGCTCAAGTCAGTTAGATACATGTTTAACCTCAACCAAACCCGATTGTCCTGACCAAAATATATATATATCCGTCTCCTGGAGTTTGCCTCCATTAATGAAATTGGCTTAATAAAACCAGTACATGTTCATTGGAAGGCAAATTCTTAAGCCTTAAGAAAACAGACTTAAATCAGTAAAATCATTCTTGAACTAGAATATCTGTGCAGACCCCATAATTTTATTGAGTAGGAGGGTTAAGGTTTTAATTAATTGCATTAGTTTTTACAAATGTCCTTTGTGGACCAATTTGGGTCAGTAGACTAAAACTGACATAAAAGATAGCATAGAAATTTTGACTGTTGAAAATCTCCAAGCAGGAAACATTCCCATGGTGCAAGAATCCTTTGAGGCAGGGTTGTCTACATGGATTGTCTACAGGGAAAGCATAAGAAAATTAATCTAAGCTACCTTTCAAAGAAGATTAATTAAACCTCATTAAAACTCTGTATGGACATTCATTCTGAGAATTAAAGAGATACGAAGAGAAGTCAGTTGCATTAATGACACTTCAGTTGTACATCAGAAGCCTAAGCACAATTTATCTAAACAGCTTTCTGTTCGTAGTGAATATAATTTTATTTTCCTGAGTGTCCTCAGGTAAACAAGCCATGAGGGAATCACAGCTGTTGGGTTGCCCAGGGCACTACAGAGGGGTCCCTGAGAGGTGGCCATCACTTCTCAGCTGTTATGGCCAACCACAGACTTGAGAGCCATCCCAGATGCCACTGGCCCATGTGGGTGTTATCTGCCAGCTACAGCAGTGGCAGCACCAGGAAGAAAAGGGGAGGACCGTTTGCCCTCTGTAATATGAGACAAGAACAGCAAAAGTAACGTCCACCAGAAAGACTGTTCAGGGTTGTTTTGTATTGTTGCTTACATGGGCCTCATCATGATTTTTGGAGATGAGTCAACATCTGTTTCTAGTCAGACTTGCAGCTGGGATAGTGCCCTGTCCAGGGACCACCATGCCCATGCCTTCTCACTGCCTAAAGCTTTCTTACTGAGTACAGGACTAGCAGAGAAGTTTGCCACCAGGAGATTCCAGAGGCAGTCCGTGTACTCATTCTCCTGCTTCTTGAGCCTTTTCTGTATGCAGGCTGCACAGTGCTGGTAGCACAGCTTCTTCTCCCATCATCTTGCTGGTGGCTTCATCACCTTTTACCTCCCCTTACATTGCGTTCTGACTGTCCCCTGACCTCTTCGTATTTTCTCTCAGGGCAGATGGGAGGAAGGCGGAGAGGGAAGTAACTGTCAGTGTGTTAGTCATATGGAGGGTGGCTGGAAGATCATCATTGCAGGCAGCTCTTTCTCTGATGTCAGTATCCCACTCCTATCTTCAGTTATGCTCATAAAGTGGGTTGAGACCCAGCAGCAGCTGGTTGCAGAGTGCCAGGGTCACATGACATGGGGAGCTGTGTGCACTGTCAGTCTATTAGATAGTTGTGACTGAGGAGCATTTGTCAGCAGTACTCCATCTGCTGAGTCCTCCTAGAGGCAGCAGTGACCTGAGCAAGTTACGGCAACCTGGGTGGTAACTACTGGTAATGCAGATGTTATGAGGCTCTATTTGCCACATAGACAGCAGGAGCTGGAGCTGGTTGTGCTCTCTGCAGACAGACAGCTGCCCAGCTAGTTTGAGGACAGATGAGATGTTCCCCAACAGCAAGATGGCAACTTTATGGAAGAGTACCCTGTAATTAGAGAGGACCAAAACAATCTGTTTCCTGCACGAATTCTTTGGAAAAATCTCTGGCAGGTATTTGCTTTCTGTCAGGAGTAATTTCTCCCAGGATTCTGGTGTTTGCCTGTTTGTCTAGGCTGTAGAATTTTGTTATTATGTGGAGATGTGCTTCTATTTAAGCTGACAGAGTGATTAAAACAAATCATATAAAATGTCCTAGCATCTACCTTCTCCCCAGAAGGTACACGAAGAAGGGAAAGAGTTGCAAAAGATGTAGAAGCTGCTGCTCTGCAGTGCAACCCAAGCCCCATCCCCAAGCCTTTCCTCTCCTGGTCTGTAGTTTCTTGTGCCAAAACCAGCAGCCCACAGGGGCAGCGTATATGGGGACTTGTGCAAAGGATGACTGCTTTGTGGTGTATTTCTTCCAAAAATGAAAAGGCTGTACATTGCCATCTCTAAAAGATAATGGGAATGATTGAATGAGTCTCTTGGAGGTATCCTTTCTCCCAGGGCAAATGGACAGGGTTAATTGTCTTCTACTGGTGATTTCACAGTCTTACCCTTAGCTCTGCTGCGGCTGCAGAAGAAACAACTACATGGCACAGTGATATGCAACACATACTGTGAAATTCATTAACTTGTCACTACTCAGTTATTACAAACAATTAAAAGGTAAACAGTTAATAATGTGACAGAGCAGGATTCAGATTACATTATTTCATTTAAACCGTTATCTATTGGGAACTCTCTTCTGTTTTCAGTGAGCTACCAGGTGGTTGAGGCACAACTTGAGCAGCGCAAGGTGATGACACTGTGACAGGTCATGCCTGCAAGCCAGGCATGTGGGGCCCTCGCATTGAGCATCCTCTGTATGTTACAGCTTTGGGGTGAGTGAGCTGGCTGGCTGTGGCAGTGCAGTTTGGCTGAGAGGTGACCATTCATCAGAAAGAAGGTGGGAGCAGCAGTGGGGCAAGCCAGGGGTGACGAGGAGACCTCTCCTGACTTGTGCACTTCAAAATGGATCCAGAGGCCTCCAGTTTGGAGGTCCTTAGGCAGGGGTTTGGTCTTTATTGCATTCTGATCCAAACACAAAGCAAAAAGCAAGCATACTGAAATCAAGCAGATGCTGGCAAGAGGAAAGGCCATCATATAGCCCAGCTGAAATCTGTCAGAAAGGAATGTTGCAAAGTACAGCTGTTGTACTCCAGCTGTTTAGGAGTGGCTCTCATGTAAAAACAATTCAACTTCTTCTTTGTGAGCAGCTAAGAGCTGTCAGCTGCTCCTATTACTGGCTGCTGTGCATCTCCAAGCCTCTTTCCTTGCTAGCATGGGTAGACTGTGTGCACTGGGCACTGTATGTACACTATGAAAATATGGTCTCTGCACTAAAGATCGTGCAGCCTGATGCAAGAGACAGTAGGTATATCTGGACAGACAGATGAGGAAGAAAAGGAAATGAAACAAACATATTAGAAGTGATTTTATGATAAATAATACATCGTTGGCTTTAGTGGTTGAGATGTCCTCTAGAGACTAAAGCAATGTTGTCCTTGTCCTCTTGTTGTAGGTTGCCTGTAGGGCTCCAAGAGAAAAATCCACATCCCACATTCCTCCTGTATCACTCATGAGCCTTTCTTGTGGTTTCCATGTTTAGTTGAAGAGAACAGAACCTTGGAAGAAGCACTGGGGTATTTCCATTGTTTCTCAAAATGTCTGAATCACATAAGGACAGAATGGCTGGTTGCCCAAGCAGATAGCTGCCTACAGGCAATGTGTGAATCGCTCACCTTCTTAAGCCAGGATAGATAGTTGATTGGGAGGTGGTCTGCTGCTTTCTGGCTGACAGAGATGAGTAGACGAGATGACAAAAGTAGTGTCACTACCAGAGATTTTTTTTAAGTTTAAAAAATACAGAAGGCACAGCTGACCCATCTGCTCAGTCTATTCAAGTGTATTTCAGAAAAGAGTAAAATTTGTGTAGATTCAGTCACTTGTAAAGAATAATGCAGCATGGACAATGCTGAGAGGTGAATGTACATTAATGACTTAAAAGGACAGTGTGGCTGTGGAAGGCCGTATCAGAAATCTTCACATGTAGGTAAAAGCAGTCAAGTTAATGTTTGCAGCTCTTCAGAAGTGTTTCTTGAATGTCTTTTCAATAGAGCCTTGATTCATTGAGAGAGGGCTCTGCCATCCTGTTTTCTGTTGGAGTACTCACCTGAAAATAAATACAAGTTGCATTTTCTTGTAATAAATGTTAAATGACAAAGCACCCAGAGCCAAGACTAGGTGAAAGATTTGAATGCTCTAAGTCATCAGTTCCCAAACCAGATTAGATGAGCTTAATGTGTATACATCAGCAAGAAGTCTAGGAGAGAGCCTAAAAGGAAATGCAAAGCTCTGTTCTCTTGGACATTAAATCACATCTAATTATTTGATAACTCAGCAGGATGATCTCTTTGTGAGGCTGCATGTGTGCTTCTGGGCACATGTGTGTTTGCCTGTGAGCGGTAGTGTGAATACATTTGTAAATGCAGATAAACTAACTCCAGCTCAAATTTATTCCATGAACAGCTCTTCAGAGACACTCACCTCTGCATAGATTCATTCAGTGGGTTGTTTCAAAGTCACATTAGCTCATTTGACTGAGATGATTGCAGTTCTTTTCTGTACTCAGGGGAGTCACTTAGCTGGGAATCAGAAAACCTCTAGCCCTAAAACTACAAGAAGCAGAAATGTATACAGTTATTTTTGTTGGATATTAGCAGGCTGGCTGTTGAGCTTCTGCAGGATCCTAAGCACTGTATTTAAAGCCTCAAAGTAACTTCCTTCTAATCATTTAATATCTTTTACTTATCTTCAGTCTTCATCTCCTGCTTTGTCCTTTGAAGTCTCATATAAAATGTTTAATGTCAGTTTAAAGAAAAATAATGCATTGGATTTCTGTGGGTCAAGGAAGAGTAACCTGTTCTTATTGTTTGATCCCTTCTGGAAAGAAAAATTCTATTGCTATCTTTATGCAGCAAAGCCATTTGAAAAACTGCCACTAGCTGAACACAAACCATGTCTGGGTGTTTTGTCTTCCTTATCTTTTGTCTGCGTTTCAGTGCCACCAATGAAAGAGAGAGACAGAGCAGCTTCTCACACTGACATTTACATAACTTGGCACTTGCTGGAGCTTAAAGTGAATACGACAAGATCTTTATTTCTGAGGCAGTCACGGCGATCTAAAGTGCTGACTTCTGTCAATATGGCAATGGCAAGTCTCTCTGCCTCTCCCTCCCATGAACACTGTTGCTATGAGAAAAGCAAGAGCCCAGAGATCAGACAAGACATGATTTAACCCTTCAGATATTCTAGGCTTTACCAGCATGCCAGTGGCTTAGGATAAAATGAAGTGAAGGAAAAATAATGTGACAGAACAGTGCTGAGGGCTCATAATGGTAAAACTATGAATTGTGTGGCTGCATCTGTCCAACGTGTGCAGAAAGGACACCGGTGACTAGAAGTGAAGATGTAACACATAGAGAATGGCCTTCAGTGATCAGTGTAAAATCATCAATGTAAGGTCATCAGTGTAAAATTATTAACCTAGCAGGGATTATTCTGACTTGTAGCAATTGAAGATTTGAAGTACAAGTCCTACTTTTCACATTTCCTCCTGCCATGAGGTATACCTGTTTGTGAATATACATAGTGTAGTGTTAGAGGTTTACTGAAAATGAGTCCATTATGAATTCTTAATGCTCTCCACCAGGCTGAGATAGCCCTCTAAGATGGGAAACCACTTTCTTCCAGCCTGTTCCCATCTGTGGCCTCTATTTCCTCCCCTAGCCTAGGCTCATTTTCCTCCATTTCCCCCCCCAGCCTTTGGACTGCTGCAGAGAAACCCCTACAGGGAAGAGGACACACATAGTTTAAGTGGATCAGGTACAGCTTAGTGAGATCTGGACAAAGCAAAATTTAGTCTCTGCTTGAAGCAGTTTTGATACTGTGTCATGATTTGACATGACAGCCTTTTCTGTAAGGGGGAAGGGGCTGTAAAGATGTTTCCTGTAAGAAGTTGCCTAAAACTCTTCCCAGCTCTGAGCCAGACCCACTTCTGGGACTGAGCCAATTAGACGCTTCCACGATCACTTTTCAAGAAGAAGCCAGAAGAGGAGGGTTCTTTCTGTTTCTTCCTTCTTCTGTCCCTTCTTCTCCAGCTGGTGGTGGTGCAAGGAGTGGGAAGAGTGAGAGAAACAACCATGCGGACTCCAAGGTCAGCGAGGGAAGAGAGGAGGAGGTGTGCTGGAGCAGAGACTCCCCTGCATTCTATGGAGAAGACTGGTGAAGCAGTAATTTGTGTTTTGTTAAAGACACCAAATCAAAGGCAGGGACTCATTTTACTAAGAACCCTGGGCCAGGGGCAGCGACTCACTTCATTAAACACCCCGAGCTAGGGGCAGTAACTATGGTCAGAGGAGGCCATGTCCTGTGGGAGGGACCCACTCACTTCACTACAGACCCCAAGCCAGGGGCAGCAATTTTCTTCATAAAAACTATGGCTGGAGGAGACCATGTCCCAAGAGAGGGACCCTGTATCACTATGGCTGGAGGAGGGACTCAACATCCTCGGAAGCTGTAACTGTGGGGAGGAACCCATGACAAAGCAATGCATTAAACTTATGCCCAGAAGATGCCGTGTCCCGAGGGAGGGACCCTGTATCTGCAGAAACTGCAACTGTGGGGAATAATTAATGCCAGAGATATTCACCAAGGACTGTGTCCCTTGTGAGGGACATTGTATCGGCAGAACCCACAGCTGCTGGGAACAACTCACATCAGAGAAGTTTGTTAAGGACTGTGTCCTGTGGGAGGGACCCCGTGTCGGAGCAGGGGAAGAATGGAAGGAGTCATTCTCATCTGAGAAACAGTAGAGCCCATCTGTGAGAGACTGACCAAATTCCCCATTCCTTCCCTCCCTGAACTGTTGAGGGAGGAGAAGGTAGAGATATCTGGAGCAGTGAGCTGGGCCTGGGAAGAAAAGAGGGATGGGGGAGGGAGATCTTGGGGTGCTAGTTGTAATTTTCTCATCATCCTACTCTCTTTTTACTTTTTGTTCTGTTCTATTTCTTGTAGGTAGTAGAATAAACTTTCCTACTTTCCTCTGTAAGTCGAGTACTGGAGTCTGTTTTGCCTAGAACCGTAATTTGAATAGAGCCCTCCCTGCCCTTGTCTTAATCCACAATAACCTTGGTTATCTTTTTACTCCCATTTCGCTGGAGCCTCTGCCATTCTAACGAGGGTGGGGGTGAATGAGGGACACCAAGCGAGAGACTGTTGTGGTGCTGCTGTGCTAGCTGGGCCAAACCACGACATACTGTTTTGAGTCTACTCCCTAAAGGCTAACAAAAGTCTGAGTTGTGTGCTTGGGATGAAAATAGCATGAATCATGAGGGAAACCCAGAAGGAAGTACCTGAAATTTTCTATATGGGCAAATACAGGCAAGTAGTCTAGAAGCAGGAGGAGGAAGATTAAATTCCTCATCCTTGACCCCTCTCTGCTCCCAGTTAGTTTGATGCAGGGCATTTCTTTTTATCCAGATGTCTCTTCAAAATGGATTCATTTGGATCTTGTAGTCCCTCTCAGTGAGCTCTCAGAGTTTACTCAATGTTTTTATGGGACTTGAAGCCCTTGAGTGGAAAGTCTTCCAGAAATGCTGAGCCTCACTGAAGCTAGTAGAGAACATGAGTCAGCAATGTACCCTTGCTGCAAAGAAGGCTAATGATATTCTGGACTTCATTAGACAAAGTATTATCAGCAGCTTGAGAGAGGTGATCAGCACTGTTTTACTCTGAGAGTGAACAAGTACTGGCACAAGTTGCCCAGAGAAGTGACAGAGTCTCCCTCCTTGGAGACTTTAAAAAGCCATCGGGAAATCATGCTGGGCATCTGGCATTAGGTGGCTCTGCTTGAGCAGTGAAATTGGACCAGATGACTCCAAAGGTCGCTTCCAACCTTAGCCCTTCTGTAAACATCAAGATTTCACCAATATAAGTGGAAAAAAATCACCTCTCTCCATAGCTTATATGTTTTCACCCTTTTTCCACCCTTGCCGGCTTGGGCTGGACCACCAGCTGATGTCAATCAGCATAGTTCCTCTTAACTGCAATGAACATTCAGAGTTAAGATGAATAATTGTTGCTAACAGTTCGGTGCACCTCTATGGGACAGGAGAAGGATTCAGCATTGTGCTGACTCTCCTCCTAAATAGGAAAGCTGCAACTACTCAAGAAAAGCACTTAGCAAAAGTACCAAAGAAATCTATCCTCTCCCATGTTCAGAGGACTTGGTAGTCAGGCTGGTTCTTTATTTCTGGAAACAAGTTATTCTGTGAATTATTGACCAGCTTTATGGTTAAATAATTTCTAGTGAAGATTGTTTTCACTTAAGGGCTGCTATGAAGTCTCATGCAGCAAGTTTTTATATACTACTTGTCAGAAGCACCAAAGTATTCTACAAGAAAGCTTACACTGAGCATGCTATATTTTGGGGTGTGGGGGGGTTGCCTCTCCACTTCTCCTATCACTGTTAGCAATAAAATGTTGAATTTAGTTACCTTTTGGTCTGGCACTGCATGCCTGATTCTACACATTCTGTTACTCCAGGTGTCAAGATTGCAAGGGCTGAGAAGAAGCCGATATATCTGACACCTCCATGAGTTTATTCCATGTGTAATTGGAGGCCAGAAGCTGCTCCACAAATATAATTTCCTTCAAATAATACTGGGGAATTTGCTCTGCAGGGCTGACTCCTAGGGAACAATGTGGGCACTTGAGGGTGAGGGACCCCAGTATCTCCACCTGCTTGGGCTTCCTGATTCTGTATTTGAGCCTGGGAAGTTGCTGTGGGGAGATTGAGATCTCAGAGTTTTTCAGTAGAATGTTGTGCATGTCCACTGAAGATGGAGTAAATGTGAATGGGAGACTCCTGTGATGATGCTCCCTGGCACAATAAGAGCTGCAGTTCTGACCAGCTGTAGACAGGAGGATGGCTTCAGCTGTTTGGGCAACAGTTGCTGCTCTGAGAGCCACTGTGATCTCCTCCAAAGCATGAGACTGAGTGGGCTCAGTCAGTGGAAGTGCCACAGCACTACAGAGAAACCAAAAATTCCACACACCTAGGGACCACTCCCGAAGCTTCTTCTGAACTTAGTAAACCATAATGTAACTTTACTGCCATAGGTTTGTGTCTGAGCATTGCAAGATCAGTAAAAATTAGATAATTAGCTATTAGATCATAGTAAGTGTGGGCATGTGTCTATTCAAAGAGAAAGGGAGGGATGCAGACCTCTGTCCAGAATGTGACCCATAGCATAACTGGAAGCATGCGCTGTGCCACCCAGTGGTGCATGTGGAAAGGACTGATGGCCTATTTGTCCCTGGCTCCTCCTCACTATGATTTTCTGCCTGCCCCGAGTCTGGGTTGCTTGGTGTCACTCAAGTTTTAGAAGGCTAGATATTATACAAGGTGTTAGATGCACCAAAGCTGGATAACAAGTTGTCCTGATTTCATCTGGGACAGGCTTAATTTTCTTCCTAGCAGCTGGTGCAGGGCTGTGTTGAATTTAGTGTGAGAATAATACTGATAAAACACTCATGTTTTAGTTGTTGCTAAGTAGCACTTAAAAATAAGTGAAGGATTTTTCAGTTTCCCAGACTCTTTCTGGCACGCAGGTGCACAAGAATCTGGGAGGGAGCACAGCTAGAGCAGCTGACCCCAACTAGCCAAAGGGCTATTTCATACATAGAACATCATGCCTAGCTTATAAACTGGGGAGGAACAGGCAGGGAGGGGCAGATCACTGCTTAATCAGGAGTGGTGAGCAACTGCATTGTGCATCACTTGTATTTTCTTGAGTTTCATTTCACTCTTTTTCATTTTGTTATAGTCCTTTTTATTCCAGTTATTGTTGTTATATATTTTTATTGTTACTAGCATTAGTAATTACTGTATTTCATTTCAGGTATTAAACTGTCCTTATCTCAACCCACAAGTTTTACTTTTTTTCCCCCTTCATTCTCCTCCCCATCCACTGGGAGGGAGGGCAATAAGCGAGCAGCTGCACGATCATAGAATCATAGAATCACAGAATCACAGAACGTTAGGGGTTGGAAGGGACTTTTAGAGATCATCTAGTCCAACACCCCTGCAGAAGCAGGTCCACCTAGATCAAGTAGCATAGGAACATGTCTGGGCAGATCTTGAAGACCTCCAAGGAAGGACATTCCATACCCTCCCTGGGCAGCCTGTGCCAGGACTCCCTCACCTGAACAGTAAAATACTTTTTTCATATATTTAAATGGAACTTTTTGTGTTTCAGCTTCATCCCATTACCCCTTATCCTGTCACTAGATATGTTTAGTCGCTGGCTGGAGTCAAATCGTAACACAAGCAATCATGGCCTGTAAGGGCAGCGGTTTCCAAATCTCATACAAGCAAGGCAGCTGCAATCTCTTTGACTAAAATAAGAACCAGATCTTACCATTTATCTGGTCATCAGGGTGTGCACTGCAGTCTGTACACCCTTATCAATTCTCTACCAGCAATGTTGGCCACCTAATGTATGTTTTCACTATAGATAATATTCTGTGTCTCACCTTGTGATGTGTCTTGTGACTTTTTATTTCAGTTTTCCCTGGGAGTAGTTAGGCAACTATTATTTTCCAGTATTTGTCAGATTATTACCACTGTGTGTGTGTTACTTTCAGTCATATTGATCTGACTGGTTGCCAGTTAAAGAAAGTAATGTGGGTTTTAACGAATTTTTCTCTCCTTCAAGGAATCTGCTGCTTTTAAGCAGAAAACAATTATGTTTCTTAGATGTTTTCCTGTGTGGTTAAGATAGGGGCAGTACATGAGGCCAGGCCTTCACTTTGCACTTGGGCCTGACCCTGTAAACACTTCTGGCAGCACATTTCCTTTCATGTCACACCAGGTCAAGACTGCTTCAGCAGGCAGGCAGTAGGTCACAGTGTTTTCTTGGTAGTCCAAGATGGAGGCCTGCCATCAAGGATGCCCCAGAGGATCCAGCTTAAGGGCAAGGCTGAGCTTCAGGTTTGGTTTTGGGCATGAACTGAGCCATACACAGCCACTTTCTGTCCCACAAGCAGCGAGTTTTTATCCTCTGGGCCATTAAGTCACCAAGAGTAATGATGGCTAAAATGACTTCATTAAGTAATCCAGAAGTCTGGCTTTTACTCCTTTCTTTCCCAAGTCCAGAAGTCAGCCACCCAGGATCTAGCTCATGGCTGTTCCTGCTTCATGTGCCCTGTGGTAAAGCTGCTCCAGTGTCACTCACCAAGATGTGCTGTCTACTCTTAGCAGAGTGATGGGCTTGAGTCCACCCTAACCTGAGGGAAGATTGGTTTTATTTATGTTGTATTTGGTTTGATTTACTCTATTTTAGTGTACATTTAAAATTATCCATTGGCTTAGTGTTCATTTAAAATTATCCATTGGCTTTTCCATGCAAGTAGGAAGTAGTCTTCTACACCAACACTTACTCATGTAAACATGCTGATCAGCTGAAGCATTAAAGGTAAACTTTGCTATGTCATTTAGTCAGTGACCAGTGTATACTTCAGCATATCTACAGTTGCAGATGGGCATGAAGTGGCTCATACCGTTACATCCAGTTGTTATGGTATGCTTAAGACACTGGAGACATCTTTTCATATATGTTTTATTAGGTAAATGGTCCTATAATACTCTGTGCTAAAGAGGGAAGTAGAAAGCAGCTCAGTGATACCACCATTCCAGATGTTAATAGTGGTGCGTGCTACTAGTCAGAACTGGAAACTGTAGAGGACTTATGACTTTTTGTAAGTACTTGTCAAAACACTAAGTTACCGCTGATCAGTTAAAAGCAGACTTATGTTTAATAATGATTTGTGATTATTTTCTGACACAGATAAGTGAAGAGTTACCTGGGGCAACTTGCAGTTGTCCAGCCAGAACTGAAACAGCCTGTGATAAATGAATATGGAGGGATTGTACAGCAGAGGAGCCTAGCAAATGATAGGGGTCTTGCCCAGGGTCTGAAAGATGAGCTCAGGATGTATGTGAGGTATTGTGAAACAGCAGATGTCAAGGAAATGAAGCAAAGGGTTAAAAAAAGTCAGGAATGAGAAAATGTGAGTCACCTGGAGATCTGTCTAAGATGCTGAAGTGCAATAATAAGAGCCAAACATCAAAGAAAAACAGCTAGAGACTAGCAGCTAGGTTTATTTCTAGCCTCTGGGCATGCATGAGACATCGCATTGAGGAGTGCCCAATAGCCAGAGGATGTCATCTCCAACTGTTGTGTTGTGTGTGCTCAGTTCTCTAGTCTGGTGCCCTGCCTGCCATTAAGAAGGTGATCCATTGCAAGATTTTTAGGGTAAATCATTATTTAGTTTATGTAACCCACCAGCGGTCCTGCTCTGGCAGGGAGATTGGACTAGATCATCTTTTGAGGTCCCTTCTAGGCCTTGAGATTCTGTGATTCTGTGGTTTCAAGGCAGTTAGATGAACTAGCGATATACCATTCTTCTGCTGATGGTTGCTCAGCCCACCAGAAGTACTTGAGGAGAAAATTTCATCTTTGTTCTACTTAGTACTATGCTAGCAAGCACTTGTGAAAGGGCTGTAATTCATAGAGCAGAAACTGATGCAGCCTGACCCAGGAGCCGTTTCCGCTCCTAGGCCTGTATTTCATTATTGGTCTCCCTGGGTAGGCGGGTAGGCTACTAACAGTGGAGTTTTGCCACCAGAGGTTTTTTGTTTGGTTGTTGGTTTTTTTTTTTGGGTTTTTTTTTCCACAGAAACAGTGAGGTTTTGCCACCTCTTTGCTCCCTAACACATGAGAAGAAGACATGCGGCTTTACAACAAGTTTCTGGGGTGAGAAACGAGAGGCGCAAGCAGCAAACAATATGTCAAATGAAGCCCTTTTCTGCAACATGCCACGGTTTCATGCACCAGGTCTTTTCCATAAGATGTCCTACATCTGCACACACAAGCATGTGAAGCCTAAAACTCTGCGTCCCAGTTTATACGGGCTGTCTAACAAGACATGCTAGACCATTGCAGCCTAAATAATTTTTCATGTTTATGCCTGTATTTGGAGGTTGCTTCTTGTTCGAGGTTTTTTTACCAGAGCATGAGGAAGCGAGGTAGCCAACACCAGGTGAAAAAGTGTTGGGAGGCAGATGATTAATATCTGGGCTCCTTTGCAACTCACAGCCTGAATGCCTCCCTGGTGGGCTGGTACTATCCAGTTATATTTTAGTTGTCTTTTCTCTTTTTACTGAGAATTAAAAGATTTTAGCCATAGTGATGATTAAAAAGAAGAGGAAGAGGAAGAGGAGCCTTATTGAGTATGGAGCAGTGGCCTCCTAGTTGCACGGGAAAGAGGCTGCAGGCAGGCTTCTATCTTACACAGAGTTGGGTTGATGGCAGGCCTAGCCCACGGCATGCTACTGTCACTGTTCACTGCCTAGGAGAAAAGCAAAGCGTTAAAAAGCAATAAAATAAGATATAGAAATAATAAGTTGTGATGGTGATTATTTCATTGCTAAGGTAAAATAAAGCAAAGATACTTGATACTGTGTTTTCATAAGAAAAATTATGGCAAATGTTACCAAAGTAGAGATTGAATTTCTGGCAACTTCACAAATCACGCCTAGATACAAAGTTTATAATGGCTTAATAGTATTTTTTGTTAAAGCATATGCTCATTCAAGAAGTCTTCAAAACAATCGATCTTTGTTGTACAGCTTGCCAAAGTTTAAAGCTATGAACCTTAGCCTTAGGCAGGTTTTAAGGTTGCATTTGAGGAGGATTCTTTAAGTCCTTAAATGCCTACCTGGAGTGGCATCCACTTGAGCCTTAGAGAAGTCCTATATATTGAAAAAGGAGGCTATGGGCTTATGTGTAGCTACTAAACTTTCAGCTATTCTTCTGCATGTATCTCCCATTAGCAGCACCAAAGGCAAATTGATTCTTGTGCTTTCATATAAGCCCCCTGTTTAAAAACTTTGTAGGAGTTTGTGGTTAACTTACCAAAGAACACGGATGGAAACCTGAGCAGTTCAGTGCATCCATTCTTGCTGAAATGACTTACAGTTTTGACTCATAAGGTTTTGTTCCCAAACACAAGGAATGTTTTATTCTAGCTGTGGTTCTTCAGACAGGACAGTAACTTCACAAAGTATCTACTTCAATAACCTCAAGTCTTTAGGGTATATGGCCCTGTTGGGAATGCTTGCAGATCTACATATCAAAAATAGTGATGCATAGCATCTTTTTTAATGCTTTCGAACTATTCTATATAATTCTTTGTTTCTAAATGATTTAATTATACATTAATGAAGTAAGGGACTTGGATACTGTGTACATGCAGAAATACATGTCTGCCTTCTTGATACTGAATACATAACTCTTCCATTTGCAACAGTGTTGGTATATTCAGGACTCAAGTTCCTGTTATCCATTCCTTCAGAGTAGGGCAACCTCTTCTCATAATATTGCTTCATAATCCTTCTAATTATAATAACATGACTCTTGCTCCATTCAAAAACAAAGTGACCAAGATGAGGGTTTGATCCAGCAGCTACACTGTTCCAGAAGTACTAAGATAATTGCAGCTATTTGATATTGAGCTATTTTGACCCTCAATTGAGACATAAATAGGTCAGACAAGGCCTTTGAAAGCAATTTAATAGATACATCTAACACTTGCAAAGAGACACGAAACTCTTCTGCTAAAAGGAAATTGGGTTCATGAGAGGTCATGATTATCTTTTAAAGTAAGTTTTTGCATGTCTGCAGAGCAAATATTGCATTAAAGATAAGGATATAATCTCTGTTTTACTGATAATGCTCCAACTTTTCTTTTTATCTTCTAAATTACAATATAGCTTCCTGCAAGCTAGGCAGGCAGCCTGCTAGATATGACTTTTGCTTTATTGTTATATAGTGACATACCAAACTAGTAAGGCATCAAGTAATAAGTACAAGAAGAACCTTGAGCTGCCAAAATAACAGGAAAATACCTTTTAAAAGTTATTTTATTGGTGTTTTTTAAGTCCTGCCATCAGTTTTTCAGAAACACAGATAACAATCCCAAATTGGCTTTACTCTAAAGCTAATTTAGTGTTTATAAGTGTAATCACAATGGGAAAAGGACAAAAAAGGACTTATAGTGTCCTTAAGTACATCTAGATATCCATGTAGATAGATGTGTGTATATTTATCTATATTTACATACAGATATATGAAACAGTTCTAACCATACTTTGCTCCATCTTAAACTTCCACGAGAAGTGCCTTCCCACTGAAGTTGGTGTTGCACAAAGAAGTGATTTCACAGATGGCACAATGGATGGAATGAAAACATCCGTCAGAGAGAAGGGTTTAAATGCACATTTGGAGCTGGCAGCTAAAGCAAAACAGAGACTTCCTGTGGCCTAGTAAAGCTGATTTGTGTTAGGAGGTATCTATCCTTCTCTTTCAAGCTCCTTGTCACCCTCAGTCCCATACGCTGCTGTATTACAATGCCCCCTGAAGTGAAGTTTACATGCTGCTGCAGTAACAAGAATTGACAGGTCAATCGCAGTTTCAGACCCCTTCTCTGACCCAGGTTTGCTGGTTACTAATATCAGTAAAGCATTGAGAGCTGGAACTGTGCAGCCCCTGGAGGACCGTGGCATCTGCCAGCTGCTGCAGTCCTGTTGCTGTGGACTTACTGTTTTCCCGGCTTGTTCAGAGGTGCTGGTGCCACAGCAAACCCTGCTCCAGCTACCTTTCAGCTGCACTAAGGACAGCACCAGCTACACCTGGGGTTTAATGACAAAGTGAAATTGAAAAAACTGCAGACTAGGAAAGCCCCACTTTGTTGACAGGGTTACGTGGCATCCCTGTTCCTATTACTACCTTGGCTAACCTGTTGCGGGCTGATGTATGAACCTGCAGCTATCTTCTTCCTGGCCCGTGATCTTAAAAATTAATGAAGCGCTGCCTTGCACCCTGTGAGCCAATCTTTGACAGCCTACAGCCTGGTCGTCGAGGTCAGGATGCTTCCCAACAGTGTCATGTCAACATAGCTGCAACAAGGACCAACTAGGTCTGGGTCAGGGGACATTTGTCTTCATGAGCAGCACACAGTGATGGCAGCATGGTGCTGCTGTGCCCCTGGGCAGAGAAGAAGGGGCTGTGGACAGGTGGAGGTGATCCCAGCTTGCTCAGAGCCTGCAGACACTCCCTTGAGCCACTCAGACACAGGGTATTTCATAAAAAAGTGATGGTGTCATTCAGGTCATATCGAAAGTTTAGGTTTGGAAAGATGAGAGGCAGTCCTTACTGGGTATTGGGATGTACTTGTATTTGTTTAAATAGAGGTTCAGAGGATGTTTGTCGCTTGGTAACACAGCAGAAAGAAGGAAATACAGGAAAAGTAGCCTTTTACTAGTTCAGGACATAGTCTGCAGCCTGTTACACTCCTGCTGTCACAGTAGCTCGACACTCAGAAAATTATTTAAGGGAAATGCCCCATCAGCTGCCTGCAGGAAGGCCTGGAACAATAGCCACCGCAGGAAGGATGTTGCAGGTGAATATGGCATGTTTGTGCCCAGGTGCAGAGTAGAAGATATGTCACCATGGCTCGAGCAGGCACCAGATGTTTTATGACTTTTCAGTATGTTTGTAAAGCATCTCATGGATGATCACAGAGCTGACCACACTGCAGCCTCTGTTATTGCTGGGTGAGTTTACGCTGTAAAGTTAGTATTTTGTGGCCTCTTTATTTCAAAAGTGGGGACTAAAAGAGGCTGAAGTGAAAAGAGGGATGGAAATGAGCTCAGTTCTTGGGAGAGTAAAAGTGAAGGTTGAGGGAAAGACTGAAGAAGCTGATGCACACGGTTAGCGAGTTGGGATTTTGAGAGAAGAGGATGTACCTTGGAAGCAGTGAGCAAACGGGCTCTACAGACACAGTATCTGTAGGGCAGCAGTGGTGAGGATGAGGCAAATTTGTGCCCAAACAGAGCTGCTCCCTAGCCCTGTGAGCGTGGGAGTTGTCTCCATTCTTAGCTCACCCCAGAAACCTACCCCAGCTCAACAGAGCTGCTGGAAGCTGTTTTGTATCCCTGCCGGAGGACCAATCAATGCAGAATACAGCTTGGGCTTTCCAGGTGTTCATCAGGGAAGAGGAAGTGTATAGCAGAACAGGTAATTCACAGCCAAGAGGGAAACCAAAAGAACTTTTCAGGCATATAAGGCCAGTAGGAAATCAGGCAGCTTTAAGATGCTGCTGGGCAACGACACTTTTATCATTTGTAGAGTGACACAGTTCTACTAGTGGTAAGAGTTATTTTGTGGTACTCATGAATGACTGGGTTTCATCCTCCACAGTTGATATTTAGCTACCCTCTTTCACAGGTATCAAAAATACTTAAATGTCAGGAAAGTAAACAGAATCTTACCACAAAGTCTGGGCATGAGCAATGCTAAATATCACTGGCTTTTGCCACTGGGTTCCAGAGGTAATAGGTGGGGGAGCCTGGAGCAGATGGCCTAAGGCATTGGCCTTTGCCAGAGGGTTATGAGCTTGATGTGAACGTGAATGTGTGGACAGATAGCAGTCGTGTTACCCTTTTGAAGGCTGAAAAGATCTTGGCATAATCCCAGCAAGAAACCCTGGAGTACATCTCAACATGATAAAAATGGAGATCCTTCCTCCTGTTATTTGAAATGTTTTCTCTGATATAGGTCAACAATGACCTGGAAATAATACATGCACCTTCACCGAGTCTTCTGAATTATTCCTGTGTTTTCTTTGCCTGGTTTAAATTGGCTGAACAGCTATGGACTCGTTCTGCTGCTACTTTGGTGTTTGCAAGCTTTCAAATCCACTGTATTATGCCTTTGTGTTCATATTTGTATTTGTGACTCTCCCAAGGCTTTACAGGACATAGCACATCTCCAAAGATTTTTATTCATTATTTAAAACCCGCTTAACTGAAATCAAAATTCTATCCATTCTCTGTTGGACATTATTTACTTTCCATTCACAATTTTTTATCAAGTAAGGCCAGACAGCGTTCAGACAGCGCAGCAGCTGAGAGGTGAAGGAAGCCATTCACAAACACATCGCAGGCTGACAGTCACCCGTAGACACTGGCTGATGAATCATACTGAGCAGCGAGTACATCCTGAACTTCAGGATCCTTTCACATGATGAAAGAAGTGTTGCAATTTTATGCGAGCTGCGTATTTTCTCTCTGGAGGCTTTCATGCCAACATGTTTCTTTTTACAATAATTCAGGGACATATTATAGAGTCTGGAATTCTGCTAAATCTGAGCAAACTTCTTGCTGAGTATGACATTTAGGATCTAATTCTGCAACAAGATATGTCAAGCAGATGGCCACATAGCAACACACTAAAATGTGAATGTACTTTGTGTTGCAAGAGGAATCATAGACAAGTATACATGGCTCTGTTCAGCCAAAGTAGGAGCACACACGCTGCAGCTTTAAGTGGAAGGGAGACTACAACTTCACCTGGTTTTTCTGTCACCTCTGCAGCCTTATAAACCCGTTTGTGGGTGGAAGTGCAGAGTTAACAGCTAAGGGCAAAAGATTTTGCTGATGGTGAATCTTACTGTGCTACTTATCACGTGCCTTTTACTGAGATAAAGACAAGTGCCCGAGGAGGGGTGAGGAAAGAGATACAAACCTCTTCACTATAAATATTTCTGTTGAAAATATCCTGGAAGAAATATTTCTGGGTGTCCGTTTCACCTTTTTGTTTTATGCTATTGGTATTGCGTAGATGGCAGTGACACCCAGTGGTACCAGCTGCTGGTGCAGCACTCACCAGTAATTCCTTGATGTCAGTATAGGGTTGCAGTAGCAAGAAGTCCAGCGATATTTTTAATTCATCTTCACAGACTGCATCGTCCCTCTTCCCTAAGCGCCTTTGTGCTAACAAGAGGTACCTTTCTGGATTTAAATGTCTTGGAAGTAGCTACTGTCTCTTTCTGAGCATTTGTGCAGTGCCTGGCTGATGAGTCTCTCTGGTTCAACTTGCATCTGTAGACATTATGGTACAATGAATCCACTGCAATAACAAACCAAGATCACATCACAGAACATCTTTGCTATGTAACTTAGCAAAAACACTTGCTGCCTCTCTGTCTGCCCTGGTGAGCCAGGAAAGCTTATGCTTGAAGCCAATAGTGCTCATCTTGAGTATTTTCTCTCTTTCAGGGGGTTCATGAATCAAAAGGTGTGACTGAAGATTATTTGAAACTGGAATCCTTGATCCAGAAAGTAGTTTCTCCTTACTTGGGTACATATGGTCTGTACTCCAGCGACGGACCCTTCACACACTCTTCCTGCATCTTGGGTAAGAATAAGAGAAGGTCGATTTGACACAGCACAGGGGCTTTCACCAAAACATTGATCCACACAGAGCCAGGACCCACACAGGAGGAGGCTGCCAGTGCTAATGCAATGCAGTTGGACTCATTTTTTTGAAAGCCATGCTCCTTGCAATGTGCAAGTCACAGTGAGATTTGCCAGTGGCAGAAAGTGAAAGCAGATCATCATAATGATGCTCAGTAAGAAAACTCTGAATCTAGAGCGTGTTTAGCATTTCCATTCTACCTTTTAATGGCAGCTTTCACACAGGATGCTTTATAGACAGTGAGAGGATTTCTAGAGAACTGAGTTCATCAGTGCATCTGTTAATTAGTGCACGAAGATCACAGAAGGCTGTTTAAAGCAGGGAAGAGAGCAGGAATGTGTCTTGGTGAAGACTAACAGATAAGCCCTCAAACATCTAAAAGCCTTCTGCAGAGTGAAAGGTAATAAGCTGTTACTCCATCGCACTGGAGGTAAGAAAAACAGAGTGGACCACATGTAAGGCGGGAAATTCAGATTATATGGAAGGAGAAATCTCTAATGTCACATAAACTGCCTCTGGAGGCTGTTGAATCTTCACTGCTAGACCTGCTATGTGCATGTCACATATATGAGCTTCGATAAGGAGCAAGTTGGGTAAACATGATTCTGGCTGGTGGCAAAGGCTGAGTGGCCTTCTTGAGTCTCTCCCAGCATATTTTCTTTGATTCTTTAGGCTCTGAAGCACTCAGTGATTTCTGTGAAGGCAACATTTAGCCAAGATAAAGATTCTCCTGTATATCCCATAGAGTAATTCAAGCTGTTGAAAATGCATAAATCAAAAAGGAAATATGGTAGTACCTGAGTATTTTAATGTAAATGCTGTAATGACCTGCTTGAATAGAGAAAACAGAAGGGAAAATAAGTGCAATTGTGTGCTTTCTATGCAGTCAATTTAATCTGTTTGCTTGTCAGAAATGGTCAATAAGGTAGGCGATTTTCCCTTGAAGCTGAATGGGAAAATGGTTGTATTGCAGTAGGCATTTAAGAAACAAAACAGTCTTACATGAATAAATAGAGGCCAGTTATGTATGGAAAATGGCTCAGGATTACTACTTTGTATTCATTGCTTGTCATTAAAAGACCACCAGCATTTAAAGAGAGCCCCAAATTGATGTTTTCTCAATGCAAGCTTTTGTACATCAGGACAAAAAAAAATGCACCCAGAGAGAATAAAATTCCAGTGAAATGGATTGTTAGAAAATAGATGTTGTATTATGTGATTGAGGAAGATAGGATGGTTTTGGTGGACCAGACACTTCCCCTTGCTGTAG
Source organism: Urocolius indicus (assembly GCA_013401255.1). Classification (NCBI taxonomy): domain Eukaryota; kingdom Metazoa; phylum Chordata; class Aves; order Coliiformes; family Coliidae; genus Urocolius; species Urocolius indicus. Next base: position 71,626 of record WBNH01008956.1, on the reverse strand, counting down.
TCTGGGATGTAGATCTGTAGCAGTACCCCTGAAGAGGTCAATGAACCTAGATACAAAGCAGTGTGTCTAAGTCTCTGCTGCTTATAAAGTAATGGATCTGGTGCTCTCCAACTATTTTGGTAGTGTGGTTTTAAGCTGTGACATAGTGTCCTTAGGACTGGTGAGGCCACTGACTTCTTTTCTTCCCTGTCTGGCCAGCACACCCAGCCTTTCCTTCCAGCCAAGCCTTGGTATGACCAAAAAACCCAGAGTTCCTGTGACAGGACAGCCATAGGGAACGTTTTCTGTTTGCCAGGTAAAACAAAGAAAAAAGTCCATCAATGAACTTAGCACGGTTGATTTCACTGTTGAAGCAGACAGAACTGCAAAATACAATCAAAAGTACAGAAAATAGCTCTTTTTTTATAGTAGTACAGCATATGATTGGAGTTTGTGTCCAGGTAAGCACACAATTATACATAAGTATAATTTGAGAAGTGTGTAGCATTCATAAAGGAAATTGCATGGTTTTCAGGGAAACTTATACCAGCATCCTGATTGAAAGGTGACAATTTAATGCAGTGACTGTGGTTGTCTCTCAGTGTGTAACTTGATTCCCTTCTCCAGCTGTGCCCCTTTCATGGGGATAGCAAAGTAGAAAGCAGCAGAAAGAAAGCTTAGAAAGCGAGACCTATCATCCACACCACTCTTTTGGGACTTTTTTTTTAGCGAATCTGAGCACTGAAGTCTGCAAAATGCTGGACATTTTGATCTAGCTGCTGGAGAGCACTCCAGCCCTAAGCCACTGGTGCGGGATCTCCGTGCTGACTTGCTGCCACCTGCTGCTCATTCTTTGGAAAGAGCACGCTTAACAACAGTATTCACACAGCCACTGCCCGATTTGGTGCAGGTTTGTACTCCAAAAAGATTTCTGTGGTCACTGCCTTCCAGTTCATGTTTCTGAACAGTCTTGATGCTCTCTCCTTGTGTGGTCTCTGAATGATGCTTTGAATCTAAGGTTTTCCGGAATTATTAGTAAGACTTAACAAGGTCTTAACTCTTGTTCCCCAAACTCAAAGAGACCTGTTTTTTTTTAAGAGTGGATGGAAAAGATAAATTTATACTACTAGAAATTAGTGGTGACCTTTTTAGCCTGAGCAAGAACAGAATTGCATTTTCTTGTCTAAAGAAAGTATTTGCAATGGTACCTAAGGTCTCCTGCAGTATTGACTGTTTTACTCCAGCTGCTGAAGTTGAGTAAATATAAGATAATATCAGTTACTATTTGTAGAAATAAATTTGAGGTCTTCACCATGCTAAAGAGACCTAGGAAATCTGAAGCCTGTGGATCTACAAAACCAGAAAAATTTATTCTTTTAATAGAAGTTTCTGTCACTCAAGAAAAGGTCATGAGTATTCAGACCTTGACTTTTCTTGGTATTAGCAATACTAATGCTTGTAGTTTGACCTACCCCTGCCATTCTACGATTCTGTAACTCGAGGATCGAGGCGAACTTGGTTTAGCAGGGGGTTGAACTGGGTGATCTCTAGAGATCTCTTCCAACCCAGACCATTCTGTGATTCTACAATAATTATTAGTACTGTGGCAAAGGCAGACTTTATAGAGATTACTCTGGATGTTTCTCTCTTTGCAGAGAAGCGGTTCTTCAGGCGTTCCAAATCAGGTGACATCCTGGCCAAGAACCCCGTGGTGCGATCAAAAAGCTACAACAACCCGCTGCTGACGCCAGTGGCTGAGTATGAAACCGAGGGCATGGCTGCCAATGGAACGGGCATCCGAAGGCACTCCATGTCAGAAATGACCTCCTGCCTGGAGCTCCAAGGGTACTCCAACCTCACCACCATCATGGACAACGGCTCCAAGAGCTCCATGACAGCCACGAAAAGCTCACTGTCAGGAGACCAGGAGAGGCCCAGCACTGGGTCAGCACAGTGCTCTAGCAAACTCGGCACAGTTGAGCAACAGAAGGGACTTTTCCACTCAATGGACGACCCACATAGATCTTTTGAGCTGGACAGAGACCCTTCCTTGATTCCAGTTACCTCTTCCAGCCCTGAGAACATAGTGGATCAGATTTTGGAGTCGATAGACTCTGATTCTGAAGGCATTTTTATTGATTTTGGCCGAGGCTGCTCCAATTCATCAGCATACAACGTGGATGTGAACAGACAGAGCATCATGTGAAAGATATGGGGAGACAAACCGTGGGTTTTAATATTATATATTGAAGTTACTAATGCATTGAGTCAGACTATGGGCAAGCTATATATGTCTAGAGCAGAACCTCTGTCATAGGTCATCACATCTATACTGAAGTAAACAAACACAGGTTTTACAGCAGGCGGGAATCTGCTGCCAGGGGAAAGAATCTTCAATCACTTCTCCCTGTCCTCATCACTCTGCAGTTGGATTTCCTATTGTCTTTATAAACTTTGGGGTCCACAAGCTGGCAAGTGTGTGGTAAAATGTTATTAGTGCAGCTGGCATCGTTTGTTCAGTGAAGCAGCCAAGCAAATGGCTGCGTTCACTTTTAATTTTCTCAAGAGAGAAAATAACCTGTAGATGACAGGTTATTCTCTGAACTGTAACACCTCAGCCAGAGTAAAAAATATATCCTTTTAAAACAACAAAAATACCCCTAGAGGCTGTGGGCCTACATGCCACAGTATACAGTGACAAAGAAGTCTCTTTTAATCTTTTTCTTGTACATCTTGTATACGCACTCCTTTGCCTAATGGTGAGTTAGAGTTCCTGAAGAAAGGCAAATAAACAGAAATGTGCTACCTGATGTCACGCAATGCCTCATGTCTCATGTTCTGTTTTACAGCCAATACCCCATGTCTGTGGTAGAGTTGCCTTGAAACTGGCTTTCAAGGCTGCGTTAATTTACTCTGAATGCGGCACCTTCACAAAATCTGTGCACTGTCAACTCCTGAAGCATCCATGTACAGATTCCAGCAGAATTCAACTTGTTTCCTAAATAAATAAAAATATGGCCTCTCAGTGGAAACCCTTATTATACATTTATATTCGTAAAGAAATAATATAATGCATAGACTGTCAATTATGTGTTGATATTTGGGGAGTTTGAACCTTGCAGCTCTTCTCGTCCTGAGCACTCCCAGCTCTTTGATTCTTCCCAACAATGTCAGGGGTTTTACAGAGGACTGATGCACATGATACTAAGGTGAAGTGGAATCCCTGATGTGTGATAGATTTTTAATCAAATGGTTTTACAGTGAGGAAAGAGCTACTTCAGGTAACTCCATTCCAGGCATCTCCTCTGGAGGAGAGGGTCTTGGTCTGGCAGCACCTGGCACTTGGCTCAGCTTCAAATCTGCACTTGCACAGCTGATCCCAACATTCACCACAGTCTTCCCCAGGTTTTGCTTACTTTTCTAGCCTCAAGGCCCCACTTCAGGTACTTAATTTCCTTTGCCCTCACTACTTGATCTTTTAGAAGTTGTGAGCTCAGTCTTTTGCTACTGCCCTGCTTCACTGCTGGAGATGTCAGCTTTTGGATAGATATGCAAGGTCCCCATAACCCTAAGGTTTTTGAACCTCAGAAGCCAAATAAATGAGGAAGTACTCCCATAAATGAGACAGGCATTTGGTGTCTGTTTTGCTTCTTTGTGTTTGGCATGTTCAGCTGTGCAGCCTCTCTGACAGGTAGGCTCTTAAATTAGGTCATACTTAAAAGTTTCTTTTACACAGAGGTAAATTATTGCTTCTATGTCCCCAGTAGTCTCAAACCTCCAGCAGAGGGCTACCAAGATGATCAGGGGACTGGAACGTCTCTCTGACAAGGAAAGTCTATGAGACCTGGAACTGTTTGGCCTTGAGAAGAGAGAAGACTGAGGAAGGACCTTTTCAGCACTGAAGTACCAAAAGAATGGGTGTCAGGAGGACGGAGTGAGTCTTTTTGTTGTAGTGTCCAGTGACAGGACAAGGGGTAATGGACATAAGCTGGAACACAAAAGTTCCAGTTAAGGAAAATCTTTACTGTTGAAGAGCAGTGGCACAGGCTGCCTAGGGAGGGTGTGGAGTCTCCTTCTCTGGATGTTTCCAAACCCACCTGGACATGCTTCTACGTGACTTGATCTATGTGAACTTGCTTTAGTAGGGGTTTGGACTAGGTGATCGCTAGAGGTCCCTTCCAGCCCCTACCATTCTGTGATTCTATGATTCTAACAGCCAGGGAACACACCTGGGTGGCACCATCTGATGTGGGGTAGAGTCAGTGCAGAGGGACTTAACACCAACTGGTAGAAATGCAGATGCTGCAGATCATAACCTCATCAAAAACAACTCCAGTGCCTGTGAGGCTCTTTGAGGATGCAGGCACCTAACCAGGCCTCTGGATGTGCAACTAAGAGTTGTAGATCATCAGTTCACCCACATGACTGCTTCGTGGCTGTGCACCAGGGCACACTCAGGAACATTTGACTCCTGATGGGGCTGAGTATGTTGGCAGAACTGAGTTTTGTCAGGTTCCTACCAATTGGTTTTTGATACCAATGGGCCCAACCTCTCCTAGCTGGGTGGCACGCTGGGTCTGCAGTCTGAAGGCACATTTGTTGCCACATTTGTCCCTGCAAAAACCACAGGAGAGACAGGAAGTGTCACTGAACTTGGATCCAACATATGACAGGATTGATGATTTCCTAAAGTGGTACAAGCCCCACTGCTGGTGTCCTCAGCCTTTACCTCTTTCCTCATGAAAAATTCTGTTTCACGAGTCATTATTTAGGTTTTAGAAAAAAAGAGTATATACAGATTTGTTCTAGGGGCACAGTGCAGGGAAGGAGAAGATAGATTCAAACCTCTACAATAAAATTTTAAAAATAGAGTGGATCGAGGCCTCTGTCCACCTCCTTCCCTTAGGGGACATTAATTCTAACAAGTCATAAACTTAGGATAGGGGAATATTTAAGCACAATTTCAACTGAGAAGATAATGGGGCCACTAGGACCCTTCCCCACCTCAGCTTTTGCATTATTAGTGTCCTCCCCTCTCCCATTTTGCATGCATGGAGCTAGTGAATGAAAATCTTCCTGTAGTTATTTTCAGGAGGCTATTCAAAGATTGGGTTCAAGACAGTAATGGCATAAGAGGAGTATTCATAACAGCTGCTTTAGAAAACCTTAAAGGGGAGCAGGATTTAGGAAATAGTCTTGTCTTCAGCGATTCCTCTTGGCGAAGGCAGGCAGCCTGGTGCCCGTTGTAAAAGCCAGTTCATGGACACTTTGCCTTCTCACATGCACTCTGGAGTGCAGCCCAGCACTTCCAAACAAGTCTTTGCATTTCTAACTCTTTACTTAAAGTGGGCTCTTTAGGGTCAAAGTTCAAGCAGCAGAAGGGTCTTCTGTAGGCATTCATAACCACCATATAGACTCTTCAGAAGATGCAGACCAAGGCACATTGACCAGGACCACACTGTAGAAGTGCAGAAAAGCAAAGAAAAACCCAGCCCAGCCCCACCCCCAAAACCGTGATTCCCAGCTGTGATAGGGTTGAATGAGTAATTAAGGAAGCTTGGTTCAGTTGGGCAGTTCATCTTGGGCTGCATTACTTGTTGTTAGGTGTTGGGATGTTCTGCGAGTGCTGCTGAGCTGAAGTAAAAGGCTTATATTTACCCTCTTTAGGTTCAAGAGGATCTCAGTTGGCTTCAGTTAAAGTAAGTTAACCTGCTGATGCTGTAATGGAATGGGCTGAGCTCCACTTTTGCTGGGGTTTAGGCTTGCTGAACTAAACTGTGCTGGCAAATGTGATGTTGACAAAAGTGTTTTGTCTGTTACTCTGCTACTGGGATAGTGAGAAGGAGTAAAGTCATTATGACATTAAGGATTCAAGATGTGGCTTCAGGGCTATGTTTTAATTGAAGAAGAATTATTCCGAAGAGCTTGAAAATATGGAGTCAAAGTTTCCTACTGCAATAGTGATAGGGTGGCATTTTGTCTCTCCTTTTATATTAAAACGTTAGGCAGATGTGACTGTAAATTGAAAACCTGGATGTGGTGGTCTAGCTGATTCCTACAAAAGCCACCATCTGCATTGTCCTTGGAAATGAAGTTTCTCATTCCCTAAGATGTAGCCTGACTAGGGGCAGTAAATTCTCCACAGAAAAAAAAACATCTGGAGCTGTGCTCTGAGCCTTTGAGCCTTTGTGCAGGTCTTATTTGTAGTTGCAAGGTCACGTGTGTAAATGTGCAAGGTGCAAAGGGACATGGAGTCCAACATGTTCCTTGGACACATGAGGTGCGATGCTGAGCCAGGTGTGCAGAGGCAATCAAAGCCCAGTGTTTAATGATTTTAAAGGCTGAACAGATGTAAGACTACTCTAATTTATGATCGTAATGCAGACACCTTAGAGATGTGGTTTTCTCAAAGACAAATCATGGAGTCATTACAAAGCAAAAATGTACATCAATGAATGGTGCAGGTTCTTGCCAAAATGTATTTATTGAGTGATGGTTTTCAGCTTTCAAACACTGCTACATGCCAGTGTCCCAGTGAGTCAGTGGTACTCCAGGTTTGTCTCTTAAGTGAGCGTTCTCAGTATGCCACTCTTCCTTTGTTACAATAAACTGTGTCATTTTCTATCCTAATCCAAAAATCAAAAAGCTCTCAGCTCTTTCCCTGGCTGGGACAGATTCCAAAACCCTAGAAAGGATAATACAAAGCAACAGATAGCACTTAAAGCTCCTGTCATCTGGCACTGCAGGATAAATGTTATGCAAGCGGAAAGAACTGGGAGACTAACCCAGTGAACAGCTGCTGAGCTCTGTGGAGAAGTAATACAGCTCCCTTGAGCACAATTGGAAATAGCAGAATAATTGGCTGCAAATAATGCTGTCCAAATAGAGGGTTGGGGTGGGGTGTTTTTTTTGGTGGAAATGGGGAAAATGACTTTCAGTCATTCAGTTAGCTCCTGGAAAGCTGTTTTTCATTGTGCTAAAACAAATGCGCAGGCTGATAAAATCTGAGCCACTGAGATGTGGTGACAGAAGGGCTATGGGCTACCTTCTAGGACCAACAGATATGCAAGCATGTGAATATATCTGACATCTCTCTGATATTCTGGTTAGAGACATGTGGATTGCCACTTTTTTAAGACAGTATGTTGTAAGAACGTCTTAAAAATGAAGATGTTGGAAAACCCTTAGTGTTATTTTTGAGGTTTGGTCTGCAGAGGTGTGACTGTCATTTCAAGTGCTTTTCTGAAACTACCAAAATTTAGAGATGAGGAGCAGCAACCCAGATATCAGTTGAACTGGCAGTGCAGTAAGAAATACGTGTAGTCATTTTAATAATACATAAATCTTTGCCACTCTGCTGTCCAGGGGAATAAATTGCTTAGTTTACGATTGTAGCTTTGTGGTTTCACCTTTTCCCAAAGGAAAAAATACACTGCTAAAAGGAGAATAGATATGTTTTGCCTCTAAGAACCTTCTAACATTGCCTGTTTTTCACGTGACAGGGTAGCAACAGCAACAGATTGCTGTGCTCTGTGGTTTGCAAGTTCCTAGGCCCTTCTTCTCATAAAATGGGAGGAGATGATGCTCATGGCTGAAAGAGCAGGCCAGCATCTCAAGCTGGGTGCAGGGTGAAAAGTGCCAAGAAAGCAACCATGTCATTGTGTTCCCTGGAATCCAACTCTGGTTACAGGTGCTGAAGGCAATTTGTCTTATCTAGCAACAGCCTCCAAATAATGACAGATCAGCTGATGTTTTTTGGGCTGCCATGGCTCAGTTGCCAGCCCACTCTTTTCAGCAGGATGGTGCAGAGAAGAGCTGCCAGAGAATAGCTGCTGGAGGCATCCAAGGTGGCTCCTGGTCCCTCCATAAAGCCTGAAGGACCTTAGGCTCCTGCCTGTAATCTGACATTACCAATAGATTAAAGGTCTCTGTGGGATGCAGGTTGTACCAAACTGAACTCCCCAAGTTATTGGGAGCAGTTCCAGAAAGTGGTTTAAATGTTTTGTGGGGTCCCAGGATACTGCAAACAAGCAGACAGGATCTTTGCCTAATGCTGTGTGTTGGCCTAATTGCTCCATCAAAAACACTGGTTAAACTTTGTTGCTTTTGTCAGACTGAGAATTAGGCAAATGCCTAATTTGTCTCCTGTAAATCCACTGCTTGGCTTAAAGTTGCAGCCTATTCCTCTGCTTTGCCTTCAGAAGCTGATTTCTGGAGTGATGAGCAGAAAGGAGCTAGCTTTGACCTAGTATCTCAATGTCATAATTGCCCTGGCATTTTAATATTCTTCCGGCAGGCAGCTTGACTAGTTAATTAAATAATGAAAACAGCCTATTCTTTCATAAATGGTGCACCCCTCAGGTCTTGTGTTGCATAATTGGATTAGCAAGTTGGCCGCTTGCCCGCCTGTGGCAGGATTGCCTACCTGAGAGAGGCACTGCCACGATGCTTTGCCAAAGCCAGAGGAGAGAAGGAAGGGGAAACTGGGTGTGTGAACTGCTGGGCTGACAAACCTGCCAGAAGTTTATTGTTAGTTAGTTACCTTTGTAAAATGAGGTACCGGAGGCTAAGCTTATATTTCTGTTACTGAAGGGCTACATTTCCACCTTATGACTGCTAACTCTTCCAGAATATATCTATATCTATTTCCTAATTATTTGAGGATTATTTTTTTTTCCCCTGCAAAATCAAATAGGCATAGTTTTAGATACATTTTTAAATCTATTCCCTTTAGCCATCTAAATTCTGGGTTTGGCAATCTGAATTTGAAGGGAATTCTTAGTGCACTGTTGTCTTTACAATAAAGATTAATCTTGGGATCAGGCTGCTGGGCTGGAACTCAGAGACTGAGATGGCTTAATTCCGTGTCCTCCATGGGTTACTTGCATAGATTTAGGTCACTTAATAGATTTACACCTCTTCAGAACATGGGGGTAATGTTCTTATCTGTCTTTCTTGCATTTTAAATTGTCAAGTGGATTGTCTGTGGCTTGAGAAGGTTTCATGATAAAGCACAAGAGGAGAGGAGGCAGCATAGGCTCTGTTTCTTGAGCTAATGTTACCTCTTCAGTATTCTGTGAGGTGTGAGCATTTAATGTTTTGGAGATTTTTTGCTTCTGTCCATGTCACTTTATTTTTATCACTATCAAGCTTCTTATTGCCTATATTTTAAATAGTTTAATTCTCTCTGAAATTCCTGATGTTCTCTCCTGAATATGCTCAGTAACCCCTAGGGTTAAATCTCTCTACTTCACAATTCATACACATCTTCCAATCAAAAAACTGGGACCACAGAATCACAGAATGGTAGAGCTGGAAAGGACCTTCAGAGATCATCTAGTCCAACCCCCTTGCTAAAGCAGGTCCACCTAGATCAGGAATGTATCCAGGTGGGTTTTGAAGACCTCCAGAGAAGGAGATTCCACACCTTCCCTGGACAGCCCGTGCCAGGGCTCCTTCACCTGAACAGTGAAATAGTTTTTCCTTATGTTTAAATGAAACTTTTTGTATTCCAGCTTTTGTCCATTACTCCTTGTCCTGTCACTGGATACAACAGGAAAAAAAAAGTGAAGCCCCAACCTCCTGATATCCACCATTTACATATTTGCAAATATTAATGATGTCCCCCAGCAGTCTCCTCTAAACTAAACGGTTCCAGTTCCCACAGCCTTTTCTCATAAGGAGGATGTTCCAGTCCCCTGATCATCTTGGTGGCCCTATGCTGGACTCTCTCCAGAAGTTCCCTGTCCCTCTTGAGCTGGGGAGCCCAGAACTGGACACAGGACTCCAGATGAGGCCTCACCAGGGCAGAGGGGGAGAAGAACCTCCCTTGACCTGCTGGATACACTCTGCTTGATGCATCCCAGGATGCCATTGGCCTTCTTGACCATGTGATTCTTTTTAAATGCTCACAGTGTATACATCAGTCTTAGTTCAGATTGTAGGAGTATTCAAATATAGCACCAAGTCGTTGCTAAACAGTCTCCTACATAAAAAGATATGGGAGAGGGGGTTTGCCTACTCTTGAGACTCCCATACATTTTGCTCTTACTAGTTAAGTAGTGTTCAGGGATTTATGTGTGTGCTGGGTGGGATTTTTTTTACTTGTTTTTTTTTTTTCTCAGAGGATGCTTTAAATCAAACCTGAGGTCCTGCTTTTCTTTTCTTGTCACATGCTGGGATTACCTCTGCCTTTTCTAATACAGATGCCTATACTATTCTTATTCCTTCTTTTGGACAGTATCCCAGCCAGCTAACTCATTGGGACACTCTGGGACAACAGCTGATCAATGGCTTCCGGTAAGGAGAGGCTCCCTCAGCAGTGTGCCAGTGGCCAGGCTGTGTGCTGAAGAAAGGAGACACAGCTGTAAACAGGACTGACTCAAATGGTTATGCTGTTTGCTCTTCCCACTGGAATTTCCCTTTTACCTCATTAGTCCAGCTGCTGTTGCCTTTTTGACCAATCTGATTGATGATACAAAGAAAGATACCACACTAATCTTGTTGGGGTCCAGGATTTTTTCCTTGGGCTCATTTTTGCATGGCCAGGAAGCCTATTGATGAGGGAGATGAAGGTGGCCAGGTGATATAGCCAGAGCTGAGCATCCTGGAGGTACTCCTATTGCAGTCTGGCTTGCAGAGGATGATTTCTCATCTCATATGGTCAAAAATGGTGATCATATTCCTTCAGCAACACCTCCGCCTCTTTCTTCTCCAGATTGAAGTGTATGTAAAAGCTGTACTGAACAAGGAGTCTACTCAGCATAAATGTTTCCTCTTCTAGCAGAGTCTTTTCAGGAGGGCTATACAGTGCAAGGTTTGCTCAAGTCATGCCACAGGCCAACACTTTTCCAGTGCAGGAGTCCAAGTTAGTTCTTGGAAGTGAGATTCTTACTTGTAACTCTCTGGGCAACAGTCAGTCTGTCTTCAGGCTAAGACTTTCTACAGTCTATTTATGCAGGATTTCTGTGTCCTCACCTCTGAGCTTCCTTGAATGAACAGTGGCTTCAAGCCTACATCATTTCTTATTAGGATGAAAAGATCCTGTAGGTCCATTTCTTTACCCCTCACCAGTCCAGAACTCACGATCTATAGCAATAAAACAAATAAATTCACATTCCTGCCTCCAGATGCTGGCCTTCAGAAAATAAATGTATTTTAAATATTCATTTATTACTGACAGGGGCAGCACTAACGCCTTCCAGATGGTGGGCCCCTTCCTTGCTGGAGGGCTGTTGTGGAAGTAGTATGCTCCCTGGTCTGGGGACATAGGTTCTCTTCTGGGATGTACTTTCTACTCCAGAGCAGTGTGCTGCTGAACTTGGTGCCAGCATGCACAGCAGCTGTACTTAGCACCACAGGGAAATAGTAATGAAATGTTAGTGAGAATTGCGAGACAGTTTTGTGAGGATGGGCTTTGCTTCCTCTGAAAAAGAGCTGCCCCATTTATTGATTGCAACAGCTCAGTCCTGAGCCTGTCTTATCAAGAAAGATGGATCTTCTGTGCATCTCTTCAGATCACTCACTGATAGATATCACTGCTCCTCTGCAGGGTTAGTGACATCACAGCTCCCTTTAGGTGACTCCTGGTTTTCAGCAGATTAGAGCTTCTACAGTATTACTGTGTTACTATCTAAACTGGCCACTGGATCGCACCATTGCTCCAAATAAATACATCTGAAAGCAATGCAGCATCTCAGAGCAAAGGAGCCAGCTCTGTATATAAAAGGCCTTTTGTATTCTTGCTTTCCAAAGTTCTTCTAAGAAAACAGCAGCAACATGCTGAGTTTGCCACAAGAAAATCAGTCTCTGATCAAACTTGTGTCTTCATTTTTCGGCCTGTGAGGACTGAGAGACACAGCAAGCTTGTCACCATTTGATTTCCTTGGACTCTGGTTCCTGTGGCAAACTCAGCCACATACAGCCCAGTGATGTGTTGGGCGACAGCCCCTGCATAGTGTTTCAGAAGAATACCTCTTCCATGGTCTCTCATGGTGAAGGTGTGAAGATTGAGCAACCTGGAGAACTAATTGCTCATTTGAAAGATCCTAGTGAGAGGAACAAACAGGAAAAAGGTGTCACAGAAGACTGCCCAACATAGCTGTTACAACAAAGCCATCTCATGAGACATGGAGAGCTGCTGAGATGTGTAAGGCCCTTTTATGAACTGAAGAAAATAGTTCCTGCAATCGCTGTCTTGCTTCCACCCCACATCACCTCTGCAACCCCAATCATGTCTAGAGTTGTTGATGTCTTCCCTACACCTCATCCCAGGAGTCAGCAGTCTGAGATATGGGCACTTGCTGCAGGGCTGTTGAAGCTCAGTAACTAAAAGAGCCATTTCTACGGAGAGATTAGATGACTCTCCTGCAGATTTGGACCAGGGTTCCTACATGTAGCATCTCTGCCTCAGACACTCTGAAAAGCAGGGATCTACCATCAGTGTTCAGGTCCACTAATGGGTCTCCTCTGGGGTCTTTGAAGGAGCTTCCTCAAAACTGACCTGCCACAGCTTGTGCTTGTGTTGAAAGTCTCTGATCATCTAGATAGATTCTTCTTGGTCTTGTCTTCCTGTTTATGACAGATATCATAATATCATAATAATATATATAATATATGTTATTATATATACATTATATATAAATATATGTTATGACAACAAAATGTTTTTTGTAAGTCTCCAGTGGACCATGACTTCCTATTGTGGCATTTGGTTAGCTGCCCTGCTGCTGTAGTTCATTTCATATCCCACCTCTCACCTTAAAGCCATGGTTGAGGCATGTCTCTGGTACATGTCAAGTGGCCAGGGAAGGCCCTGTGGACTCCTTCACATGTTCCAAGCAGAGCAAATGGGCAGATTACAAAGCATGGAGGGGCTGGCATGGGGTTGAGGGCTGAGGGCTAGGACATCTCTGGCAAGGCTGTCTCTTGTTTCTTCCTATATATGAGGTTTTCAGGATGCAAAATAGTGCTAATAACTTCACAGGTACTTTGCCTCGCTTCCTTCCTTCTTTCCACCTGTGCCAAAACTGTGTCCTCTGTGCTTCTGTATGTTTGGGCTGGGCTTTTTGTATCCTTCCCTCTCATCTATGCCCTGCCTAAACCCAGCTGCTCAGTACAGAATATTACCTATTTGCCTTTCATGTATATTAACTTGATTGCTTGTGTCTGAAGTCTGTAATGTGAGCTCTATGAACCTTTTTAACAATGAGATCACCGTGAAAGACTCTGTTATGCTTAGCATGATCTTAATGATGAGGAAAATATTAGTATTGACAGTCCACTTTGGTGGATTTTCTGATAGATGAGGATATAAGGCTGCTTGCACAGAGTCAGTACAGCTGTGGGAGAGGTACAAGAGCTTGCACTGAAAGCTTCAGCTGGTGCAATGAGCCAACAAAACTAAGGGACACCCATTCCCACAACATGCCAGAAGGGGAGTGATTATGATTATATCTGGTTGTTTAGCTCATGTATAGTTGGTCATAAGGCAAGGCAGACTTCAAAACAAGTTCAGACTGAGATGCTTAACTCATGTATAGCAAGGCATATTCATTGCTTTATCACTTTGCCTCAAGGCCTTGACTACATTAAGAAAAAGCTTCGCTCCAGTGAAAGTCAGTGGGATATTTGTATATACAGATAATCAAAGAATAGTTATCTGTACAATATGCTCCAGCACCGTTATTTTAAGAAATGAAGGTAGAATGTGTATTTATTCCACTGGAAAACCATATAAATTGTGCAAACTTGAAAGTTCAGCTTTGTAGTTATTGTTGAGTTGTAATTTAAGATGCCCTTATGAAATTCTCAATTTAAAGAGAATCTATATCTTTAAAATATGTCCTCAATGTAGATGGCAAGTAACTTAGAGCTACAAGTTGCGAAATACCTGTGGTTGTTTGAGACTACTTGTGATATAACTGTTTGGTCATTTTCAGGGATACCTTGGATGATTCAGTCAGGCTTGCAAGAAGGTTGGATGCTTTGTTGTTGATAAAAGCTCTATTCTGCTACTTCTGGATAGGCAATGAGAAAAGGTGTACAATATTTTCTGTCAAAATGACTGAATTTAATATATATCTTAGAGCATGAGATAATAGGTTTTGTGTTTTTATTTATATGCCATTTGTGTGGTAATATATTCCAGTGCACAGTAGCTGTTTTGTTTTGCACACCTAGCTTAAGAAGTGAAACTACTAATGTTGTTGGATCAACATATTTTATGCACCATGAAGGCAAATATTGTGTTCAAATATTGTTTTGACATCTTTAGTCAGGAGAAGGCAGGTATAGGTAAAAGCATTGAGATATCTCAGGGCAAAGTTTCCTCACTCTGGAAAAGACAGAGGTGTCTCTGAGTAATCCTGGAGAAGAACCATTATAGAAGAACCATGAATTTGGAGCTTGTGGTTGTAAGAGATCTAAACATTTCTTAGGCATAAATGGGAGTGTCTGGACAAGAGATTTCTCTTTGGGAAACAAGCCTCGCTGGTTGCTCTCAGAAGCAGGTTCTTCATCTCTTCAACAACATGTCTACCCTCTGTTAACAATATGCCCTTGAGGGGGACTGTCCTGGGAGAATGATTGACAAAGAGGCTGATGGGCAGTTTATTTGGCTGGAATTTCCCACTATCTACATTTAAAGGAACACATGCTTTTACAACAAAAGCAGTTCAGAACTTGTTTTAAATTAAATAGGCTCAAGCAACACGGATGTGAATGTATATCATGCTAAAAGACCATGGAAAGTAGAAGAATGCGGTGGAAAGGGGAAAAACAGACAGCTGCTCTAAAAACTTCTGAAAATAATCATAGCAGCATTTATCAGACTTGCTTTATCAGTTTTCAGCCCTCTGTGGTTCAACAGTGCAGTACATCCAGCTGTGAGGTTTGAAGCGCCAGATAAAATCTGCCAACACCACGGGATGCAAAGTGCTGAACTCACATGAGATCACTGTACTGGTCACATTTGTTTTAAAAGTAATTATGAACCAACTGGGCAATAGCAAGGTGGAGCAGGGATTGCTGGTCCTGTAACACCTAGCATAAGCTCTGTATCATGTGCTGGCAAACTTGAGAGAAATGGGATCAATGCTTGACACAGACTGTATCTTTACAGTTAAGTAACTGATCCTATGACAGTCTGGCATTAGGCTATGTGAAATTGTGTTGTCCCACAAAAACCACTTTGCAAGAGACTTTACAACAGGTTTGGTTTTTTTTTTTTTCCAGAAAACACTTGGAAAATACTTCTAATTACAAACGCTTGCTGTATGCCAGACTAATTAACAGTGTGAGTGATGAGATGGAATTTGTGAACTAGAGAAAAGAGCTGGTAACAAACAAGGACAATAGTGTTTAATCTATGACCTTATAAGGAAAGCATAGCAGGAAAAATGAATTGCACTCCCTTTGATAGACTTTGTGTAGCCAGACATCAGAAACACAAAAAGGGACAGAATATCAAGTGGAAGTAAGGCACCCTGAAGGCCTTGGAGTATGAATGTGCTGTGAACTCAAAGCTATGCACATAAGATCACACTTTAAGTTGAGATTTTCAAAGAGATCAAAAAAGAGCAGAGTAGCATTCTTGCTTGTTTTTCATCTGGAATAGAGCAAGTAACTCTCAGGTCAGATTTTTCTAAAGATTTTAATCCACGGGGTTTTGGTCTCATCTCTCTACTTGCATTGAGTGTTAACATGCATGGGTATAGCCAGCAGAATGTTTTATTTATTTTATTTATCCCTTTACAAATATAAAGACTGTTTTGGGGAGGGAACTGGTCAATATCTGATGATTTAACATGGTAGAGGAACAAGAGGTGAAATTTGATTTCTCATTTATCTTCATAGCTTTCTGAAATGCCACGTGCTTTAAAAAAGGGCTTGGCTCTGTTTTCCCTTTCTAGGAATCTGACTAACAAATCCTTCAGGTTCTCAGCAGCACTGTGTCAAAGCTCTTCAAGCTCATTAACGGGTTCTTCAGTCAGAGAAGGAACGCTTTTTTTTTATTGTAGTCTTAGTGTGTGTCATATCTGGCAGGGCCTGGGTAGTACCACGAAAGGCCTGGTAGAACCAAAACTGCTAATTAGAAGAAGCACGTATATCTCTGCATTTCATTCAAGGCAAGAACACCAGCTGCAGACAGATGTGGAAAGAGTTTCTCCAATCACATTTCCCCAAAGCATCCTCTTCACATCTTGTCTGGAAACGTCCTCTGAGGAAACATCCTTTCTCTGGACTAGAAAATATTGTTCTTCAATAGCATTCAGTTTACTATTTTATAGATGGAGTGTGGACCTCAATGAAGCCATTGCCAAAAGTATGACCAAGAGTTCTCTGCAGAGAATCTTTAGTATTTGCCACTGCCCTTCTTTTCCCAGATGCTGAGCCTGACGGAATAAAGCTAGGAAATCTTTTCACTAGAATGCACCTGTAATATTGCTAGATGGCACTGAGGTGTGGGGCTGTGCAAAGGGATCTAGAGGTGGAGAAATAACAGAGCAAATCACTGCAATTCTCTACCCTCCCACCGGGACTAGCTGCAAGAAGTGATACAGAAATGAATGCTGCAGGCTGCAAACATTTGCCTAGTTAAACAGAAGTTTTGAAATGAAGTTTCTTTAAAGAAAAATCTGCCTCTCATCCCATGAATTTGCCATGTGCTAGCATGGGTGAAAGAGCATTGGGTTACTGGCAATAAGATGGAGTAAAATTTTAACTTCTCAGTCTCCAAGATCATTATATGCTGGAAGTGATTCAGTAGCTTAACATATTTAGGGACAACTGAGGCAGGTATTTCTACGCTGTCAAAATGCTGCACTGTTTCAAGTGGTTGGTACCTGTAAATATCACAGCCTCTTGCTAAATCCTGCTTCCACTTAGCACCTCTCTGCAGTCACCTCTGTTCACGGTGTCATTAGGCAACAGCAGGATGTCCACGAGAACCATGGTTTCATTTTGGCACTCCTCCGTAAAGCCATATGTCTCTCAACCAAATCTTTCTACATGAGCCACTTTATTGCGAAAACATCTCTAAGAAATCAGCACATCAAAATGAGCAATAATTACTTAGAGGAGAGGTTTACTAAAAAGCCACTTGAAAATAAAAGCTGAAATCACCTTTGGGACAAGAGAGTTACTCAGCAGCTAACCTCCAAGACCATTTGATTTTATTTCTTTCTGTGGTTGTTCTTTTTGTCATCTCTTCCTTTTATTCTCTTATTTGCACTCTTATTTGAGATGTTTTAGGGCAGAATATGCCTATGAATGAGGACTATCGCATGAGCTTTTGCTCAGATCCTCTCTCATACCATTATTTTCTTCCCTTCTCTTGAAAGGAGTCTTTTTCCTTCTTCCAAGGTTTCTAATGAATTGCAGTTGCCTTTACTCCCTTTCTAACATTTTGAGGGTTGTTTTTTTTCCCCCTCTCTCAGTACTGAAATTATTAAGGTTTTACCAGAAGCCTAGATGCCACAAGCATCACCTTATGCTTCAGAATGGAGAGGATACGGCAGTCAGTATCTATCATGTTAAGCAGAGAAGTCATACCAATTTGAGTGGTGTGCCATTTGATCTAGGTGAACTTGCTTCTGCAGGTGGGTTGGACTTGATGATCTCTAGAGGTCCCTTCCAACCCTACCATTCTATGATTCTATGAGTGTTATGCCTGATACTAGTGTGAATAATGTCAAGGATCCCTGCATACCATGCACTCTGGAGTGCTTTCCCCTCATTCTTGGTCTCCAGCTGCACAGGAGCAGCTTTGAGATGCACAGTACCTCACAGCTCTGGGCTAACTCACTGACTTCCAGGTTACAGAGCAATGCCATAATATTTCTAGCAGTTAAATGATGATGCCTGATGCCTTGTGCCCTGTGCTCACTGGTGCTTGTCTCTGGGCATTCATCTCCACACAAAAAAAAAAAAAAAAAAAAACAACCTAACAAAAAACCTCTATAAAAATAAAATAGCGCTGTCAAGAAGGGACAGTGTTGGAGACAGAATGTAGAGAAGGAGATGTATTATCAAACCTTGATTTTCTTTTGGATTTTCTCTTGTTATGTGCTACACAGCCCTTCCTCTTGCCCTTTAAATACTTGGCAACCAAGTATCATGTGTTGGGATTATCCTTCTGTAAGGCCATCTCTTGCTTGCAGACTCTTTTGAATTGATAGAAGACAAAAAAAAAATAGCTTAGTGACTTAGTGACTGGGAAGGGGGAATTATTTTCTGTCAGTATTATATTATA
The DNA here is from genome assembly GCA_013401255.1 of Urocolius indicus. NCBI lineage: Eukaryota > Metazoa > Chordata > Aves > Coliiformes > Coliidae > Urocolius > Urocolius indicus. The sequence goes on along the minus strand of WBNH01008956.1, from coordinate 53,394 downwards.
TGTCAAGTTGCAATCACAATGAACTTGATAACAATTCATCATTCGGAGGATTTGTTTTGGTTTTGGGTTTTTCCCCTCAATGGGAATTCTGTCATTTGAGAGGAAGAAGTACACTGAAATTTCCATACCGAGACGAGGAGCAAAGTGGCAACCTCGTTTCCATTGCCTCAACTGTATGGAGCAAGAGACCTGTCTTTCCTTTGGTCTCCCTGCTGAGGTGGTTGCAGTAGCTGGTGGTTGGGTCCCTTGGTATGGATTACAACTTTCTAGAACTAGATTGCTACCACTCTAGATTATTTCTTTTTTTTCTTTTTTAATTATCCAGTTGATATCATGGTACTGATTCCTTAACATAGTTTCTGAGCCAAAGCTCTTAGGTGCTATAGCTGACTTGACTTTTGGAGGCGAGGCAAGTGACTGCTATGTGTGAAAACAAAAAAATTGATTTATGAGCCATTAGGGCTTTCCTACCCAGAGCTGCTAAGCTGCTTCAGGTGGTCAGATGAATCACTAGTAATATAGAACGTGTGGGATTTGTAGGCTAAAGTTAGCCTTTGATAATGCATGGGAAGAAGAAATGGGGTCAAACAATAATTTTCACTAGTATTTGACTATATTACTGTGTTAAGGATAAAAAGTAAATTGACAAGTGAAGAGGAATTTTCACAAAATTTTCTGGCAAACTATGGGATGAAGTCCCTGTCCTGAATCTAAATAGATGGTACAATATCTATGAGGGGGAAAAAAAAGAGTGTTTTATGCACTTGGAATCACAGACTCAGTTTGGTTGGAAAAGATCTTTAAGATCATCAAGTCCAACTACTAACCTAACACTGCTAAGCCCAGCACTAAACTAAACTAAATCGCTCAGCACCTCATCTATGCATCTTTTAAATACGTCCAGGAATGGTGACTCTACCACCTCTCTGGACAGCCCGTTCTAATGCTTAATAACCCTCCCAGTGAAAAAGTTCTTCCTAATGTCCAGTCTAAACTGCCCCTGCCACAACCTGAGCCCCTTTCCTCTCATCCTACTGTACATCATTGGAGAGAAGAAACTGACCCTCAGCTCACTACAACCTCCTTTCAGGTAGATGTCAAGAGTGATCATGTCTCCTCTCATCCTCCTCTTCTGTAGGCTAATCATCCCCAGTTTCCTCAGCTGTTTTTTGTAAGACCTGTTCTCCAGACCCTTCACCAGCTTCATTACCCATCTCTGGACGTGCTCTAGCATCTCAATGTCTTTCTTGTAGTGAGAAGCCCAATACTAAACACAGTATTCAAGGTGTGCCCTCACCAGTGCTTCGTACAGGGGGAAAACATGAACCAAGGAATATAATGAAAACTGTTTCTAAAAAATTTGGCTTTCATCTTGTGCTAATTCTCTCTGGTCCTGCAAGGTCTAAATGGCCACAATGCAGAGGAAGAAAATCCCATTATTTGATGTTTGTGCAAAGTGAGCAAGAAGCCCACACCAGGGATGATACTTGGAAAACAAAATCTCTTACTCCATTAAGTAATTCCACTGAAGTAGCACTAATAACATGCCAACACTAATATGAGTATACAGGAATATACTCAAAGGAGGAGGCTTCAGTGCTTCCTGTCTGCATGGACCCACTCCTGTTATTTTGTAAATGGCAGGCCTGGTTTTGATCTCTGCACTGAAGCACAGCGATGTTTTGGGGTTCTGGGTTTTTTATAAAAACATATTTATCTCTTCTAATATGTTTCTTCCTCTCCAGAAAACTTCTTAAGCTGTATCTCCCTTTATCACCAAAGAGGGAATGATGCTTTCATCTTCCATCTCTAGTTACACTTCTCTCACTTCATCTTTTAAAACAGCAAAAAAAAAATCCCTTTTAGTAGCAATGCTGTTTAGAACTTGTTGGGCAATTCTTTGCCCTTGGTAATCTCTTAGTCTCCTGAAAGCAAATGGGTAAACTCTCTAATTTGAAATGGATGTGATAAAATATCTGTGCTCAGCTTGTGGAAAGCACAAAGATAAACATACACTTTGCAATATCAGCCTTTGCAATGTATCAGCTGCAGAACAGAGGATGTAAACCCCAAAGCAGGGAATCTCAAGATAGGAACATAGCAAAGATTCTCTTAATAACTTGGATAACTATTTTGTTTTACCACCAAGAGGGAAAAGAGAAAGAAATAAACCAAACACAAAAAATTTCTGGTGAATCTGAAAGTGCCTTGGCAGCATCGAGGACATGTGCAGCTGTTTAACTTCTTCGGCCTAAATGATGTATGTCAGTAAGATCATAAATGCTCTTCTTCTGTATTTGCATTACTGTGCTGCCTCTCCTCCTGGGTACATAGTACTTGGCTGGTGGTGAGGAAAGCACGCATCTTCCTAATTACTATGAACCACTAAGGGCATCTCAAAAATGCTACAGTACTGAAAAGAATAGCAAAAGGAATAGCCTATTGTTGTTACTCATGCAGGTTTCTTTACGTTCAAGAGACATCTTATTTCTGACTGTTTATCTGCCACTAGACAGCTTTTCTATAGGTTGGAGGGGCTTTTTCCCCTTTGCCATGTTTTATCTTATGTCTTATGCATAAGGGTTTGCTACACAAATAACACAGTCCCAACTCTTTTTCTTAGTACATTCTAGTCAAAGCCTTGTAAACCAGATGAAGAATTTTACTGTTTCAAAGTGCACACTTTTTACTAACACTTAAAATTCTGATTTTGGCTGTATTTTATTGTTTTAGTTTCTGTCAGACCAGAAAAATCTGCAAAGCTGTCACCAACTCCTGTCATATGAAGCTGTCATCTGATCTGGGTTACATATTTGTAAACTAAATAGTTATTAGTAGTTTAATTTAAATGTGGTTGGTTTTTTTTTTTCCTTACTAGAGAGTGTTTTCTGTATATTCTTGTCTTGCAACTAAACAATGTTTCCTTTCCCACTCCTTTAAGTTTTTTTTCCTTCTCTGAAGCCACTGTGCCTGTAACCTTGCTTTCAGCAAATACCAGCTGAGTCTTTTTTAGCCTCAGTGCAAATAGCTGAATTCAATGCTGTTAAATTTTTTCAGCTTTGTTTTTCAAGACTTACAGGCATCAAAATGTTATGGTGTATTTAAACACTGAGATCAGTTCAATTGTCTTTATCTTTTTGTTTAATAAATACACAGTGTTAACTCTGCTTTGTCAGGTTGGAGTATGTGAATGCACATGCGTGAGAGGAAATTCAATGAGCTGCAGTGCTGAGAGCAGCAGATTATTTTTTGCTCTTCTCAAAGCAAATTGCTGTGATTACAGTTCATACACACACAGAGGAAAAAAAAGAGTACAGCCTCTTAATGTGTGTCGGACTCTGAATGTGTGTCAGACACTGGATTTCCAGTTTGATGCTTTGACAATTGATATGGACAGAAATGTGTAGTATTTTTGTATTCATTTGTTGTACCTTGAGCAATATTCACAGCCACATTGATGTTCTCTGCAAGCTGTTGGTTATAATAAATTCACATTCATCTGATTGATCTTGTGCATTCAGAGGCAAATTTATTGAAGATAAAAATCTGTCTCAAAATGCTAAAGCAAAATTTTGTGTATTGAAATAACCTCAGTCCAGGTAAAACTTGATCATGTCATAAGAATTGATATGAAGAATCTTCCATTAATGTACAAGTTTTGAAATAGACAATAATAACATAAAGAAAACTGTGTTTTCAGGCATAAAAACTATTAGAATTTTAGAATTCTAGATGGTGGATATTAGATCTGGAGATATAAGGTGCAGTACAAATGTTTTTATTATGTCTTTATTTTTTTATTAATGCCATAGGGTTCTATGTGGAACATAGAAAATTGAGATCTGGTTGAATTCCAGGGCTTACCTGGAAATTCAGGACTACTCAGTAAAACTCTTTCTTCGCATTCCTGGAAATGCATGCATTAGCTTTCTAATTCAGTTTTGGAGATTGCTTCCTCATGTATTACTTTAACAGCTGATTGACATTTTTGTTTTTACCAGTCCATTGTAGCATGAGCTGCGTGTAGTCTGTTTTATTTGATTACCCTGGAGGCCAAGATCTGCTTGATTCCTACTTTCATCTGGCTTTGTTTGGTATAAAGCAAAATTGAGCTCAGTCCAGCGAGATGCTGAGCCATCCCCTGCCGGTGAAGACTATTTAATTATGAGCAACGCTTCCTACCTTGCAATACTGAGGCCACCTGCCACGTGCTGAAATGAAATGCAGTCTGGATTATATGAGAGTACTTGATTTCAGGAATTGTTACTCCACTGTTAGGGCAAGACTTCAACAGCATTACAGCAGCCCCTCTATTACTGTCTTCTGTAGCTGCTCTAAAAGAAGTGGGGTAAGCACAACACCATCCAGCATTGGGAAAGGGAGTTTTTTTGCAACACTCAGCAGCAATTTGGATCCAACAATCTCTCTTTCAACCATGTGGTGGTGGTGAAACACTAGAGAGAAGGCAGCACCAGCAGTCAACAGAAATAGGAAACAAGTCTCTGACTCAGTTTTCTCTCTTTTCATGCTATCTGGTTATTGCTCGAACCCTCTCTCGTATCCTCTTTGCCTCAGCTTCTCTCCACACATACTTCTCTACATTCTCTTTCTTTTTTTGCTTTGATTTCCATATACCACTTCACCTTCAGATTAAACCCCTGAGGGGAAAAAGTAATAATTGTGGAATTGATGCTTGCCATCACCTTGTCTGTCTAGCCCACTGGGTTATAAAACCATTCTGCTGAGCACTTTGCAAGGCTGTCCCTGAGTGCTTGTTAGGCACACCTATACTACTATTCATTAAAAACTTTATGCCAGCTGAGGATGTTTTTAATAGTGTAACTTGGCTTACTTCACTTGACATGAGGGCAATCAATGATCTCCATTGTTTAGGAATCACTCTAGTTGTAACAACACTTATGCAACACCTTTGTACAACCTGTCACATGTGCCAGAGGCATTCACAACGTCATCAAAAAGCCTCCCCTAACTTTTGATCGCAGTAATGACTCATTGTGAGTTCCAGCAAAGAAATCTGCTTTTATTAAATAGGTTTCAGAATAATACTATTTTTCATGGTACTCACTTCGTTCGGCACTGTTGAGGTGGAGAGGTGGAGAGGTACAGAAACAGGTTACCCAAAGAGGCTGTGGATTCCCCATCCCTGGCAGTGTTCAAGGCCAGGCTGGATGAGGCTTTGAGCAACATGGTCTAGTGGAAAGTGTCCTTGCCCCTGGCAAGTGGGTGGAACTAGATGCTCTTTAAGGTCCCTTCTGACCCAAACCATTCTATGATTCCATGATTAATGAGAGACAAAGTGTTAACATAAACGAATGCGACAAACCCAACATTTCAATAGAATCTATGTAACATAAGAAGGATGGATGCAGTTCAGTTTTAAATAATTACAGACTTCTTTCTGTCTATAGTTACTTAAATTACTTGAAAGATCGGTGAACTCGGTGCAGGGCTTTTTGTCTAAATATAATTGATGATGAGGTACTTAAATAGGCTCGTAGCCTGTTCTTCAACTTTCAGTGCTTTTCTCAAGGTGACCGATCATAATTTACAGCAATGGATAGCAGCAATTCCTAGAAAGCCAGCAATGCCATTGATTTTGACCTAAGCTTTCAACTGGCGAGCTACCAATTACTTCTTTAAAGGTTTCAGCTGCTCCCTGTGGAAGCACGCATGGCACTGGCTCTTTGGCAATTTGAGATGGCAAGATAGCCAATATATCAATTCTCTTCTATTGATAAAGCTCCTGGGCAGTAGCTGCTGTAACATGACTTCCAGATCTTGAGATTTTTCTTTTATCCTCTAGGATTTAATGACTTTCCTAAGTAGAGGACTTAACATGCATATATTGTTTAACAGTAATACCCAACTGGCAGCAAACACAATAGATACTGATTGATGGGCTTATAGGGAAACATACAAAGTATATGTTGTGCCCAAAAAAATCTCCTCTCTTTTTGGAAAGGATGGATCAAATGTAAAGTAACACAGGGAAAAATAGCACAGCCTACTTGGCAAATCTTAAATGAAAATCTAATTGAAATTCACCATATAGTTCTTGATCATTGGATAGATTTAGAGATCTTGGTGCAAAGTGAAAGGTTTCTTTGCACAAGTTTGGAGTCTTGCTTTTTGTTTTGGCTTTTTTCTCTAGGTACCAAGGAATTTATCTAGCTTACAACTTCTTAGGATGCTGTATGAGGGGTTCTAAAACTACCTAATCTAATTTACTAATCACAGTAAGCAGATTTGCAAAATCCTTTCTATTCTATGCATCATTCTGATTTTTCAACTAGCAGGAAAGGTATTTGTTGTTATCTGCTATCACTGGAAACTCCAGCCATCTTTATTGCTAGAATCAACCTTAAAAAAACCCCACAATTGCTATCATGCACAAAAATGCAGACAAACGTACAGGATTAGGAATATTATCATGATGCATAGATGAATCTTCCTTTAGGCCAAAAGTTATTTTTAAGTTACTTCATCATAACTGTATTGTTTTGCAGATTTTTGCTAGAATGAGCTAGAAAATAGTACTTGGTCTACAGTCTCTGGAAGTCCTTCTAGTAAAATAGCCTGACTCACCTTGCCTTGCTGCTTGATCTCTACATCTTTCTTAGATTGTAAACTCTTCGGGGCCTGATTCCCTGATTCCTTTCTGTTCCACATTTGTGAAGATCCTAGCACAGTGAAGCCCTTTTCATTAAGTTTTTCCAATGCATATAAAGAAATAAAATGCTATAGCCCAGAAGCTGAATAATACCATTTACAGAATATGTAGAATTTATCTTATACATCTGGGACTTTCACAAGAAAGTTTCTGTATAAGTATAAAGATTTTCAAAGAATTTCTAAGCACTGTACACTTTCCTTTTAATTTTTCCTTGCATTGTTTCCGATGGCTTTTGGCTTTCTCATGTGCAGTGGTTGTTCATAGTAATAACTCCTAAGAGAAAAGGCAGTGAAATGCTTCTGAAAATACAACAGATGCTTGTAATATCATTGCCCTGTCTATGGAGACTTCTGAAAACTGATTCCTTGCTACACTCAGCATGTTAACATCCAGGAACAGAATATTGTTTGTGGAATTTATAATGGGAACCAGGGATTCAAAAAATTGATCCATGGGGTCTTTTAACTACAGGAGCTCCAAACTATATGTTATCAAGCTGCCTCGACTTTGCTGGCTTTCAAACACAAGTTTGCATTTACAGCCTATTCTGAACAATCCACACTTGGTATATCCTTACTCAGAGACTGTCAAGGACAATGATTATCTGCCAACTACTGATGCGTTTGGGAATATTCAGCACAAGTTTTGGTGTGTATTTAAATGAATGACTTCTTTTGTCACCCTTGAAATATGCATCGTCACTCTGGCAACCTCTGTATCCTGGAAGGTGTGAAGTCACCCTTGAAATATGCATCGTCACTCTGGCAACCTCTGTATCCTGGAAGGTGTGAAGTGCAATGAGACGTATAAATGAACAAGAGGCAGGCAGAACAGCATACATGACGGATGAGAAAAATAAGTCATTAGGAAAGCCTGGAGTAAAAGCAGGAGGGACAATAACAAAAAAAATCTCTCTCGCATGAGGGTGAGGCTGGAAAACGGGGTTGGTTTCATTTTCTTCTGTCTTGTCAGATTTCTGGGAGTGCATATATGGGTTTAAAATGAAAATATGCATGAAAAATGCAGAGTCCATGAAAAAAAGATAATCTTCTTGTATCTAGTGTTCAGTTCTTTTATGGCATCATTTTGTTTCCTCTGATGCTCTGTCATTTTGAATTGACTTTGTAAACCTTTCCATTAACAAAGTGTAACTCCACACTGCTCTGCCAGGTAGTATAGTTGCAATCATTTTTCTGGCCCAGAAGCTCCTTCCTCCCCAAGAGTGATTTGGTTATAGAAAATAACTTTCGGATATAAAAAACTTGAGTGATGCCCACAATCACTATCACTGTATTCCTGCTGACTCCTCACCCCACTTGCAGACTTTGATGAGTATTGCCATCAGCCAGCTTATTTCCAGTACATCGGCTCTAATATCCAGCTCTGCTCTAAGACTCAACATTGTCTTTCTATACAGCCTCTACTTGTTGGAGGAAGTATATAACAAACGTTATTTCCCTCAGCCATTGAAGGGCAGGCAGAACTGCAACCCCCCCCACCAGCTAGCATTTCCTAGTATTTTCTGATCAAATCCATTATTATTTCAGTAAGAAAAAAATATACTCTTGTCATGGTTTGACATGACAGTTATTGACATGCATCCCATGTGAGGGACTCTGTATCAGCAGAAGCTGTAGCTGCTGGTGTGGGAAGGACTCACACCAGAGTAGTTCATTAAGGACTGTGTCCCGGGGGTGGGACTTTGTGTCAGAGCAGGGGAAGAATGCAAGGAATCATCATTCTCTGAGAAGAGGGAAGTGGCAGAGCCCATCTGTGAGAGACTGACCACATGCCCGTTCCCTGCTCCCCTGAGCCACTGAGCAGGGAGGAGGTTGAGATACCGGAACAGTGAGTTGGGCCTGGGAAGAAAGGAGGGAGGAGGGAGGGAGATCTTAAACTGCTAGTTGTAATTTTCTCATCATCCTACTCCCTTTTTTTTTTTTTTTCTTTTTTTTTTTCACTTACATTTGAGTTTTTCTTATTCCTTTTTTCTGAGTGATATCTTCAAATCATGAAGATATAGGTGAAATTAAATATTTTTCACATTATTTTTTTATTTAAAACCTTGGTATTGGAAAGTGAGATATTTCTGTAATAGTGAGGAACTCAGAATTCCTTTTTCAATAATAATGCACAATGCTTATTTGCTTTTTAATGCATTCTGATTTAAAACTTTAAATATTATGAATTTTTACAGCCTTGTAACTTGATAGAATTCCCATCCCAATGCAAATCTGTGCAATACACCTTTCCTTTTCCCTCTTTCCCTCTTTTCCTTTCCTTTTCCTGCTTCAATCTGCAGTTTCTCCTTTAGGTACATGTAATTATCAGCTGGGTTCTTGAATATGTATAAGGACAATACACGAAGCTGCTCTAAGCTTTTGTTTCACTGTTTTTATTTTATTTTGATAACCCTAAATACTTTTTTTTTTAAATCCTGGGTTTTAATAAAAATGGCAGTACGTGGACAGAACATCTTATTCCTATTTGTATCAGCATCCATTTCTATGGGTACTTGTTCTGCAATAAATATATCAATACAGCTAAAGCAGTACATTTTTCTAGTGTTAGTAAGATGTTAGGTGTCATTTTTTTGTGATGCATTTCTTTCCAATTATGTATCTAGAAACCACCAAACAACATAAGCCTTTGAAGCTGAGGCATGTACTATGTACTTGCTATTGTTAACAACAGAGCAGTAGTAGTGCTGCCATCTTCAATATGCATTTGTTAATTTTCTGATTACCTCATCCATATGGAAATTCTTGACTCCATTCATCATGTGTTCAACTAAGACCAGAGTTCTTTATCCACTCTGGACACTTTAAATGAATCTGCCGATATCTCAACTTCCCTTGCTGAGCCTCCTCATCCTGCTAAACCACAGCATCCAGCATAGCTTTTTCTTGGTCCTTTTTTAACTCATTAATGGAGTTAATCTAGCTGTGTTAGTCTAGCTGCTTATCAGTCACACTCTTTAAGTTCTTCATTATCTGAGTTGCACAGTTACAAGATCACTAGACTGTCTAGCATTGCCTTGGCCAGCTCATGTTATTTAGCTTTAAGTACATATATTCCATTGGCTTACGAATGCTTTGTTTTCTCAATCCTCTCTCCTTTTAAAAAAATAAAAAGAGAGTATGTTTTATGGTACTGCAGGTGGGATCCAAATTTGAGAACTTATATGACAGCATCACTGTGTTTTGTAAATACTGCATTATTTTTCACATCTACCAGAAAACCAAAACTGCCACCCTAGCCTGATTACTCCCAAATCTAAAACCTACTCCGAGTTACATTTGCAGAGAAATGTTCCATGGCCAAAATGATGAGAGAGTGCCAAAAAGGCATCACATAGATTTAGCACAAATTTATTTTGAGAGATATTTTATTCTCCACTTCTGGATTATAGAGTCTGTGTTTAGGGATTGGCCTTTTGCTTAGCAAACCAAGTGTTTCTGCAATTTGTCTTCCATGCTCATGCTATAACATGTCTTAATCGTAGGATGCTGGAAACTCATCCAGAACGGAAGCATGTTGGACAGCCTGTGAGTCTGAGATTTGTCCTTTTGTATTATCTTTGTTATTTAAATATGCTACTTTGAGATTTAAGCACTTCACCTTTTAGAAATCTCAGATGAGTCATTCCTATTTTCTCAACAACCACCCCTTCGAACACTTTTCTGAATGATGATTTTGACTTCTGTAATTCCCAATAACACTGAAGTGTTTACCCTTCTGTGCTTCAACTTCTTCTTTTTCAGGCTGATGCCACACACATAAGCATATTCAGGAAAAAAAATGCTAATCATTCCACATCACTGGACAGTGATTTCTCTTTTTGGTGATACCTTGGGGAATCTGCATAAATCAAGAGACAGGTAGGCGTAAAACACTGATGAATGGCTTCCTTGGCTTGAACACCGAGAAGCAGTTACAACTTTAGTGCCAAGGGTATTAAAATGATACTTACACAAGAGATGTCTTTCCAGGGTGCTCCTCCAGCACTGACAATTATCTCTGTTAATGACACATCTGTGGAGGAGCTTGCTGGATTTCTTGGACCCAGCTCAGGCCAACCACAGCATTACCAACATCAGTGGAACTCTGCCCATCTAAATGAAGCCAGAGTATTTTGCGCCATGATTTACAACATGTGCTGCATGACTGAAGGAGAATTGTAGTTGTACGTTGACTTTCTAAAATATTTTCACTCTTGAAAGAAGCCTGATTGACAAAGAATATGAGCCATTGAATTACAACGGGACAGATTTTACTAAGAACTCTCTAAATATGCAAATTTATGGGAGGGGAGGTAATATTCTGCCTCCTATTTAGGATGGGTTTGATAGACAGAAATAATTCTCTTGTCACTTGTTACAGAGAAAAATTATTAATTTTGCTTTGTCTGTAAAAAGGCAAAAGCCAGCAATCATGTTACAAAGTAGGTTGCATAAATTGGTTGACTTTCAATGCCTTTTTCCCCATCACATCTTCTGAAGAAGAAAAGATTTCTTAATGGTGCAAGGTTCCATTAGAAGAGTAGTGCAACATAGTTTTAATTGACTCCTACCAAGTCTTAGGAAAATAACAGGCAAATTCCCTGACCATTCAATTACCATATAAATAAGAATGTGCATATTTCCCCTCATATCAGTATGATGGGTATTTTTTTTGGTGTTGTTGACAAAAATATGTTAATGGCTAATAGCAGCTTTTCATTTGAATAATGACTTAATGCTTCTGTGAATTTCAGATGGTGGATTAAGCCCTTTCTTTAAAAGTTTGCAATTTCCCTACAGTTCACCAGCTGCCTTTGCTCAAGGAAAAAAGAAAAAGGCAAACAGGAGACTTCAAACCTCAGCACCTGCTAGGGTGCTGATGCAGTTTATAAATGTGTTTAGGGAAAGAAAACATGCTAGTCCTCTGCTGCCTTTTGCTCAGAAGACTATCTTTGATGGGAGAGAGGAAAAAGCTCTGGAGTGCATGTGTTATGGTGTAGACTAATTTTCCTTTTTTGTGGCTCGCCAGGTGGAGGTGATTTTTCATAGGTATGCACTTCTGGTTCACAAGATCACCAAGGAAACGAGCAGCACTACCTTCTTCCAACCTGATCATGGGAGAGACACCAGCTCTGAGTCAAAATAAATTATGTCCAGGGAACTAATATTAATTGTCCGAGCAGGAAATTATTTATGGGGAAACAGTACTGGGTCTGGTAGTTGGACATGATGCCTCCTTCTTTCTGCACTGCAGGCCCTTCTTGCTGCCAGTTTTGTTATCTCACTTTAGGGATAGGAGGATGGAAAACCCACATGCCTAATAGTCAGTGGATTCCCAAACAGCAGATGCCACATTTTATCTTACTCTGGGCATCAAACCATCTTTGACCCAGCTAAAAAATCAGTAAGACTCTAGTTGAAAAGACAAAACTAGTGGCCAATAGCAGTTAACCATGAGACATGTTCAGTAGTGTATTAAGATGCGTTTAAACAGCACACTTCTAGGCCTTTCTCAGTTTCTGAAGGAAATTTCTGACTTCAAGTATTGCAGTTCAAATCACTTTCCTATTTTAGGTAGAAAACTGAAGGCACTACCATGCTCCCCCCACCTGCTCTCTGAAATAGACTCGAACAATGACTGCTTCATAGGAGTTTTAAGCATGCCAGGGGAGGTAACAAAGTAGTTTGAGGCTGGACCATGTATCAGTAGAGCATCCCAACCTGTAGTTCTGTGCTGTGATACACAGAAGCACAGGGCTCTGCCAGCAGTGGTGATGAGACCAAAGTTACTGTTAAAACTGCAGTTCTGAATCAGCTGTTAAAAAAAAAAGCTTCCACTAGATGGAAGGCTCTTTCTGCATTCTCCTCATCTCTTCCCCCTTTCACTGAGTCTCAGTGCCTGAAAGCTGCTGTGCTTTGATTGTACCCCCATGTCACTTGGAAAAGCACTTACATTGCATTGGTAATTCACTCTGCAAGGGCCATCTTCTGTGTCTCTTTTTCAAAAGATGTACTTAGCACATCTGTCTGAAAAAATCCATGTTGTTAATTATTAGCTCAAAATTATATATATATATATATATATATGTTCAGGCTGAAAGCAGGAAAAGCATCAAGCTTTTCACAATAGTGATTTGTTTCTCCCAAGTGAATTCCTCAAAGTATCTACGTCTTTCTATCCCTTTCACCGTGGAATAAGAATCTATGTCCATTTGTCTTGCTAGAGAGGAAAATAATCTGCATTGTGCTATACACTTGGAATGGTGCAGATAAGGGGTTGTGTAAATAGACACCTTTGCCTGCATTTGCTGCCAGCAGCCTTTATGTTTCTCCCCTAAGGTTCAATATTGCAATAGTTGTGCTATAACAAAAGGACATGTTTCATTAGTGTAGGAAAGGACTCTCTTAGTAGTGGAGTAAGATTTAGTGTAACCATCTTCACCAAATAGAAAAAAAAAAAAAAATTAGTAGAGTTCAAGCAGACATAACACTGCTATACAAAAAAAGAAAAAAAAACGACAACTCAAAACTTAATCCAGTTTAAGGTCTTTTTACATACCTTCTGTATTTTTGGGCCATTGATAGTACACTTGGATTTTGAAAAGCAAAACACAATACTTCATGACAGCATACAGAGAAGTTTCAGCATAATAGATAGAAGTCAACAGAAGCCATATGGAACATGAATAGGATTGTCTTGCTTTTTTGCCCATTATTGTCTTGGTCTAGTTCCATATGGTGAATGAGCTCTGTTTACGTGACTTTGATGTGTAGGCATCTATGTTATTGGAGCTGTTAACCAATTAATAAAAATCTACTGCCATATGTGCTGATTCTACAGTTTGCTGTTTCATTTGCATTGGAAACTGATTTGGAAAGAACTCTGTTCTCAGTTCTGTTCTGATGGTAATAACATCCTTTTATACAGAAATTTCACTCACAGTTGCACTTCTAAGTTGTGTTTATCAAGAGGGAGCTCTTGATGTGAACTGATGCAAAGCTTTGGTAGAAATTCAGATCGAAGCAGTTCACAACCTTGTGGTATAATTAATTAAGTGGCCTAGAAATTGAAACTTATATTGAAACTTATATTAAAAAATCAGCATTGTACACCAATTAAGGAAAGGTATAAAATCAAGAAGGCTCACAGGGTGGATACAGCTGCTGCTATGTGAGGGATCCACAACACAACAATTCCCTGCAAATACCACCAAGTGTGGAGCAGAGTGGAGGCTCTGCAGTCAGACTCTGTGACAATACACAGGAACGAGATGTTCCTCTAGAACTGATAAGCAGCACTTCTGGTACCCTGATCTGTCAAATCTTGACAAAATGCTGTCCTAGTTCAAACTTTGTTCATTTTAATGTCATTTTAACACTAAAACACACCTCTATCCCAAAGGCTACCCACCTCCAAGGTGCGACCACTCCTTCTTGAGCCTGCGCCCTGAGTTGTTTGTAAGTTGCACCTTTAAATGCAAGGTGAGACAATTTTACACCAATCGTAGTAAAAGTATTTATGACTAAAGTCTACCTTCAAGGTGAAAAAAGGTACAAAAGGGTTAAAGAAAGAGTTAAAGAAAAGCGGGGTACTGAGGTAAAAGCACTATCACAAACAAGTTAGGGAAGCTCCCTTGCAAGCTGTCTCTAACCCACGGGATCAGTGGATGGACTGAGCCTCTCTTACTCCCTGCCTTGGGATACCTTGAGTGAGACTAAAACCAAGTTCTTCTGCAGGAAACTTAGAAATCTCTATAGAGAATGACTCTTTAACTTTTATAGCCAGGCTGCATTTTGTAATCTCACGCACTGTATTGTTTATATATCTATTTTTGCATGTGCGTTCTTTTGCAGGCAGTCACTGTCACCAGCAATCCATAAGAACCTGTATATCTGCTGCATGAATAAAACTGCATTGTTTAAGCAGCCAGTCATCACAGTTTCTCACAGAATGAGACTAAACCCTGGAGTGTGGCTGTGCTAGAACATGAGCACAACTGGACTGAAGGTGCAGTCCACTATCAATGAAACTAGAGTCATGATAGTTCACAGGAGGTGAATGCAACTGGACTGGTCATGGCAAATTGGGCGTCATTCAGAATTTAAAACTAGCTGCACCTAACCTCCCACCTCAGTGAGCAGAGTTAGAATGCAAGGGGGTTTATTTTCTGTCAAATCGCTCTGTCCCCTTTTAATGCAAAAGACTTGAAAACAAGCTGGCTCTTCTCAGTCCATAACTTGGGAATAACTTAATAAATTCTTATTAATAAACTCATGTAAAAAATCAAAGCCTTTCATGTAATTCAGGTAGGTGCAAAAGACCAGGTAGAAAGAAACTCAGGAACAAGTTTCTGAACAAGGATCGATGATGAAAAGAATTTGATTTTGAGAATGTTCATCAGTTGTTAAAAAAAACAGAAACTTTGGTTGAAGACTGAGTATTTTAAGGTTTCCATTAAAATCTTCATGAAGCATAGGTTTTGTAATATCTTCCTTCTAGAAAGTGTGTGACTTCTGGTAGGCATTATGAGCCAGGGCCTCAGCAGGCTGGACCGCTGCTAGGTGCCAGCGTGCTTCTTTCTGAAGCCTACGGTTGAAGAAGGTATTTCTCAGAAAAATCCATATCTGCAATCTTTCTCCATTGATCCTTACTTATCTCTGCCCTCCAGGAATTACCAGCCAGGCCCACTTTGCTTTTTGTTTATGTTGTCTACTAAAGCAATGAATGTATTTGTACAGCAGCGCTTTAGTAGTACTTGTGGGTCATATCACACTCCTATTGCAGTTATTCTGTACCTCATAATGAGATTGTTGGAAACAAGAGTATGGAATTATTTGCCAGAGTAAATCATTTCACTGCGAAATTCAGTGACATTAACCCAGCAAATGAGGATTTGGCCCATATTAGGGCTTATTTCCTTCAAAAGGGAATGGCTGTGAAAAGAGCCTGTGGATTCATTGGACTGCTATTAACCATAGCTCACTAATGATAATTACCATGGAATTTCCTGTTTGAGGAAATCCAACTGTGAGTTCATAAACATGTGTGAAAGCAACAGAAAGGAAAAACCAAATTCAGACAACTCTTCAGTCCTTTAAATCTTGCTTTCAATTTGCAGCTTTCCTCTGGCATTCAATTCTGTTTTGTTGCAATGAAAGGCTCTGACAAGTTGCCTGAATTGGGGGAAGTATTATAGAAACAAAACTAGAAACCAAGCAATTCTTCTTTATTATGTATATTATTTTTTACTCCAAGTGGTGTAACAGGAATTTTTTCTCGCCTTTTAAATTAATGTTTGTGCTTTATTATCCATACAGTAGTACTGCACTGCCATTTTAGAAATTAGAGACGCATTGAAAGAGGGCTCCACTGAATCTATGTATTTATGTTGCATTCATCATGGTAACTGATATGTTATACATTATAAATAAAAAGACACAGTGCCACATACAAAGTCATTTTGTGTAAGAAGGCTCTTATTTGTAAATTTCTCTATAGCAGATTTTAATAATAGTGAATTATGTTCCTTAAGTTAACCTGTATGTAAATTACAGATTTAGAGGTGGCAAGTAGTACAAATTTAGTTCTGGTTCATGTGAAATGAAAGGCTAGACTATATACACACAGTACAGCCAAATTGGATAGACTCTCCCACACAGTACTCTCTTGAGTAACAAAAAAAAGTTGCATGATTTATTAAGCTTAGCCTAGTGAGACATTGCAGCCTTACATGAAAACATAACCTTGCTATTTCTGTTGATCTTTCCTCCAGTTTGAATAAGGTCAGCTGGCCTCAATGTTGAGCCTTTATCTTGCAGGGCCAACATGCAAAGCTACTGCACCTTGAGAGGAAACAGAGGTGATCTTTTACCAAGTAAAAATCTGCAGCCTGAGGTTATTGCACTATTTTATCCATAAAAAATGCTTTCTGTCACCAAAGTCTAGTCTACACTTAGCTTTAGATCCTACCTACAGAATATTCATCATCTACCAGTGCAGTTAAAGTACCACAAGTGGTATACACAGGCGTTCTCCCAACAGGCGACAACATACTGAGCTGAGTTAGCACTAAAATGTTTTGGTGATGATTCTACACTTTTTAGTCATTGCTGCTCTGATTTGAACCAAGTGGCTCAGAAGAACTCAGTGGCTGGAAGCTCCCCTCTTCCAAATTTCTGGATAATCTTAACAAGCTTAACTTAGTGCCATAGCATAGGTTCCACATAAAGCCAAGTTTTTTCTCTAAAAAACTTGTTTACTTCAGCATGCAAAAGGACACAGAGGGGCTGATGTATAGTAGGGGAGAATTTCAGGCTGGCTGAAGGATATGGAATTATGGTGGTCCACCCAAAAATCTAGACTTGCCTTCCTCCCCTCCCCTTTGTGCTACTACTTGGAGGAATGAAATGTCACACTCAGCAAGGACCTCATCATGGTCCTCTCCACTTGGAAGAAAGCAGTCTTGAATCAACTGGGAACTAATTAAGAAGGTGGCAAAAATCTGTGGAAAGAGATCTCTAAGACCAAACTAATGCTATTGAAACAGACCTCTCTGTGTTCTATAGGACAAACTCAATACTTTATTCACCCATGAGCTTCACTTCTACATCTCTTTTTGAGGTGGCAGTTGGCTGCAATTGGCGATGAGCAAGGTGATTTTATTTTACAATAATAAGATTTCTTCTAAATCCATTGACTGGACATGATAATTCAGAGCAAAGCATGAGCAGTGTTCTTCCACTGTACTTTTTGAGTTGCAGAAGAAAAGTGTTAACACAATCAACACACAAATGTAAATAATTGCATTTGAAATGGAAAAGAGATACATGCCAGAGCATTCAAGCTGCATACATAAAATCTCAAAGGCATGATTGTAAGTAAATCTGGCAACTAGGCAATCTGAACGTGTGGTTTTGCAGACAAAACCTGTGAGATGGGTGTTGAAGTAAAAACAATATAACATTTGGCTTTTCCAGCCTGAGGGGCTAGTCTAAAATCAATCATAAGCATGCTGTGCCTTAATTTCAGGCTAGACCTACTGGACACAGCATCTCAGGAAAGACACTGAAAAATCTAGAGACTTCTGCATGGGACTTGTTCTTGGTGAGAAAATGGACTGATCCAAGCAGCTACGGGCTCTTTTATCTGACCTCATTAGTACACAAAGCTTTAGAACAAACGATGAAGGAGAAACTAATTAAAGATGTGGAAGTATATGAAAAACTAGTTAAAATGCAGCAGGACTTCACCAAAGATAGACCATACCAGACTAAGCCAGTATCTTTGTCTGATAAATCGTTTTCTCAAACAATGAAAATACAGTAGATCAAATCTATCTGGACTTCAATAAAACATTTGAGAGGATGCCATGCGAGAAAATATTAATTAAGATGGAGAGATGTGGATGAATGTAAGAAATGAAAAGTAAGGACAATAGCTTGCGCTGAAAGGGAAACTCTAGATGGAAGGAGGTTACTAATGCAGATCCATAGGGACTGATCTCAGAACTAATCTTAGTTAAAATTTTATTAGTGACCTTGGCACAAAAAAACATGAGTGTGCTAATGAAATTTGCTGATGACATAAACCTAAGACCTGCCGTTACAACAGAAAAGGATTGGAATACCCTGTGGAAAGAATTAGATGAGTCTGCAGACAGGAGAAAGAGAAATGACATGCAATTTAATAGTAGAAACACAAAGTTGTGCACTTAGCAGAAATTCCTATTAATTTTAGTAAAGTGGGGTGAGGAGGAGGCTTCTCCAGATGAATAGAAGAAAAAGATACTGCACAAACTAATCCCTCAGAAGCAAGAGCAAGTTCACAGCGAGCAGATTTCTGTTTGGCAAAAGCAACCTGAGAGGAACACCATGTAACCAAAGTTGTTAGGGCAGTCATACCAGGTCAGACCCCACATCCCACAGCCCCTTTCTGACAGTGGCCACCAGCAGAAGCCAGGGAAAGTAAGCCTGGTAGGATTTTCCTGGAGCAGCAGAAGCAGCTCACAATTTGTGACTTGGTGAGGCAATGTCCTCTAATCGTGGTTTTGTTCTTTTTTTTATTTTCCTGCCAGTATTTTATCTCAGCTTACTTCCCAATCTTCTACTGGCCATGACAAATTTCTAGCGTGAATTTGAGACAATATAAAGGAAATGGAATGATCCTGGTGAAACTGCAGGATAAAAGATCAACCTGGAGTCTTTTGCTGCCTGGGGGCATAGGTAGACCTAAAGGAGGTACTGGTGTTACACACCTGCAAAAAGAAAATAAAAAATAAAAAAAAAAAAGGCATATGAAAAGGATAAACGGCAGTCTTTTTTAGGCTGACTGAAAAATTACTCAGGGTAGACATTGCCTGCTCGCTCCTCAGGCAGCCGGAGCACTACCACCAAAAGGTTTGCAGGGTAAAGCCCACAGGCATGTGTGTGCCTAAGAGAGAAAGGCCGCATCTGACTCCTGTCTCCCCATCACTTGACTGAATTACAGAGGGTGAATCAGAGAGGGTGGGTACCATCCGGAGCTCTTTGTCAATATGTTCATTCCTCCCCACTGTAGTCAGATGGTGATACTCGAAAACTCATTTCTTTCCCCCCCTAAACAACAAAGAGGCTGTAAAAAGAGATTGATTCGTACATCTCGCTTTGGCATCTGTTTTTGTTTGCCCACTTGAGGCAGCCGGCGGGTGGGCGCGCGGGACCCCGGGTGCGACCAGTGCCGCTCCAGCCCCACTCGCCCCGGGCGGCTCTCTCCGTCTACGGCTGCAGACCGCCCGCGGGAAACGAAACCGAAAGGCAGCGGGGGCAGGCCCCGGGCCCTGCTCTGCTCTCCTCTGCCTCCGGTGCCTGGCCGCGTTTGCTCTGGAAGCTGCCCGCCCCCCCCCCGCACCTGTACGGGAGAAAGGGAGCAGGGCGTCCCGAGCGCGCTGCTTTGCCTCCCCTGGGGCACCCCTACCGCCCCTCTGCGCCCCACACCGTCTCCGTTTCAGTCAGCGGGGACTCGGTACCCGCCCACCCCGAGCCTGAAGCGAGGGTGGACACAGCGCGACCCAACAGCCACCCCCGCGCTCCGCCGCCTCCAAGGGCAGGAGGCTCCCGAGCCCGCGGCCGCTCCCCTCCGCTGCCCGCCCGCCCGCCTCGGCCGGGCGAAGCACCTGCGGTGCCTACGAGCCTCCGCCGCTGCCAGGTACGTGAGCCTGGAATACGAAGGGAGCCGAGCTCGCCTGTCCCTGGGGCGGGGTGGGGTACGGTCCGCCCCGGCTCCTTGTCCTCCGAGCCCGCGGCGTTTTCCGCTGGGGCGGTGGCGGTTTCCTCCCAGTGAGGGATGGTAAAAGCGACTAGAGCTTCCCGCGGGGAGAGAGGGGTGAGGAACCGGCTGCCAGGAGGGGTTTCGGGGGCGGCAGTGTGGTCTAGGACGGTGCTTCTCGCAGGACCCTCGAAGGCGCTTGGGGACACGTGTCTGGATGCACGTAGGTGTGTATCAAACCGAGCACTCTCCGTGCTTCTTGGTATAGCAAACCCCTTGTGCTGCCCTTTGGGTGAAAGGTGCTCTTATCTAAAGGGGGAGAGGATCACCATCTGGGTGATCTGGGACTTCCCCCTCCCCATTTTTCTCCTTCGGGTAGCGGCTGTGCCAAGTTCAGCCCACGGAGGGAGAGCGCTCAGGCAGGATGGGAGGGCTTTCCGTCTGACCTTTCCACAATAATATGATTCAAAGGTCGTAACCAGAGGCAGGTTTATATTGTTGACAGGCAGTATACATCGCTGTGCTTACTCCTCAGTCGGAGAACTGTGTCTTGGGGTTATTTGCACTAGGATATGACTCAGCTGTCAAGGATTCTGCACGTGAAAAATACGTGAAATAGCTCGCAGGGTTTGATGGTAGGTGGGTGAATTTGTGCTCGGTGGTAGTTCCTACTGACTTTATGAGAGAACTTCATAGGACAAAAAATTTCCTGCGCGTGAGTCTTGTTGTAGAGTTAAGAATTCTTATCGGGATGAAACCTGACAAGAAACAGAGAAAACAGAGTGAAGATTACAGTAAGCATTATGAAATTGTCTGTCTATAACACAAGTTGTGCAAAATGCTGCAACGATAAGCCATAAGATATCTTTTAAGAGTATCTTCAGCTATATATTGATATGCTGTGCTTTTAAGGTTTTTTGTCCACCTTTTTGTTACCAATGCTTTGAAAAGGAATTCTTCACCTTCATTATGAAAGGTAAATATAGGTAGTTCACTTTTCAGCACTCTTTCTGTATGTTATCATACATTTGATGCGTAGTTAAATTTTGTACCAGTGTGCACATGGCACAAGGGCCTGGATTCAAGTTGTTATATGAAATTGATTTCTGACCTTTCCAGATGTCTTAGTGATGACCTTGTAATTTTGTAGTCAGTTTTCCAGGCAGTTTTAGTTAACGCCAATTTTAACTCCTGGGGGGAGGTGGGGGCGTGGTAGGCTGGGAGTACAGACTGGAACAGGTTCCTCTCGTTTGCCACTATTAGCATTCCTGCAATTCCTTCCATCCAGCCTCCCTTCAAAACCCCTGGTAAGAAGTCCACTGAAGGCTGAAACTGAAACCCTATAGGACAAACAAAAGAGGCTAAACTTGTCTTCCCACCCTTGCATGGCAGATAAGCAGCTTGACTGAAATCCAAGGCAAGGGTCCATTCCCAGTTAGATTCCTTTTTCCTTCCTATGGTGGTGAGTGAGAGCACAGCCAGGAGCTTCCTGTCCTTGCTGTTATATGCTGTGCTGATGACCTTGCTGGGTCATCTTATTTTCTTTTTTTTTTTTAACACAGATGAGCTGTTGACCTATTACTCAATTGGTTTCTGAGCTGAATGATTGCTCAACTTCTTTGTATTTGGTCTTTTATTTCTGCAAGTCCAACATAGGTGGCTGCATGCAGTAGCAAAGCTCTTCATGGAGCAGCAGTTAAGGCCCTTGGAGGTAGGATTCTTGCTTCCAACACCAAAGCCTCTTCCAAGGAGGAATGACACTTGTGTTTGTGAGGCATTTTGGCACCTAAGTGGGATTTCTGCTGCTGACATGTTATAGACCTTTGGTATGCTGCCTAAGAGAGCATGCCCTTTTAGCCTCAAGTCTAGCAATTTGCTCACCGATGTCTGACTGTAAGTCAGGCAGAGCTGGTTCTTCAACAAAAGAAATTAAAGTTGCTCTTACACAAGTTACTTATTTCAGTGTCTTCAGGCAATAAAATGCAGTAACGCTAGGTGGAACTAACTTTTAATAAGTGAGGTGAAACTGATTTCCCGGTGTTTTTCCTCATTGTTAGAGCAGGAATTCAAAAAGTAAATAAACATGGGGAGATGTAAACTGTATTTTTAAGGTTCTTCTGGTTGAATAAATGTTTAATAATAGTACTGCTGGGGAAACGTGTAAACAGAGTTTTTTGTACTCCCCTATGAACTCTTTATTTTTTTTTAAGAATATGGATAGAGCCATGAGGTCATTGTGTGACTGACCTGAGCGAGTATTCCACATGCTAATGTGGGTATTGGTTTTTATCAGCTTTAAATTTAACAGCTTGTTTTCAGATAACTTTTTTTTTCTAATTCAAAACAGTCCTTGGTGTAAAGATTTGTGCATAGTATAACTGTATTCATGCTGTGCTGGCTGGATTGGTTTAATTTTGAAATTCAGATCTAACAGAACGGTCATTGTTTAATAGGCATTGTGTTATTGAAACTATAAATCCCATTTTATTTAAAATTGATTTAAAAAAAAACCTTTAGATGTTCTCTTTTGAAGGAGACTTAACAAAACATTATAGTTCTAGAGTGGAGATTGTCACCCTGCAGATAATATAAAGCACAGTCCAAGATCTTGCTGTGGCTGGGGATATAAGGTACAGCTCTGAGAGGTGGAAATTAGGGAAGCCACACAGGCTGCTGCTCAGGAATGGGTTGAGCATCCAAGGTCACCTGGGAGTGACTCCCCACCATTAGTTTGAGTAGCTCTTGCTTTTCACCACATCCACAGCTGGGATTTCAGGTTTGTTGCCAGCCTCCATGGCAGCATAACCAACAGCCAAGCAAATGATACAGGCTGGCTGTGGGAACCACATATGACCTACTTGAGAGTTACTTGATTCTGGAGTCACACAAGTGACAACATTTGTATCTGCAACTTTCCTGCACATCCCCAGCTTTATCAGTTTAGCTGAGCTGCAGAAAAGCAGCAGTTCGTATCCAGGAATGAAGAGATCTGGTTAGGATTTGTATTGTATGTATAAAAAACCAAGAGCCCTGCTCATAATGTAGGAAAAAACAGGTTGTATGGCCAGTATCAAAATTTAAATGATGAAATAAATGCAGAGGAAAAAAAAAAATGGAAATTTGGAAAGTGTAAAATCTTACTGGTTTTAATTGACACCTCCCCCCCCACCCCAAAACTGCCAAACCCCAAAAATACTCCAAACAACAAACCAAATCTTTAGAATATATGGGTGAAAGTACTGATGGCCAGAAAGTTTGGATCCACAGTGTCTGTCTGGAAAGAAATGGAAGTGCAGAGTAATTGTAAAAGCATTTCCAGAAGACTTTTATTTTAGCAATGCTGTTTGATATTACTATAATAAGACACAAATTCAGTTGTAGGTATACACTTGACAGCTTAAAAACCGACAACTTGGTTGGTGCGTTTTCAAGGGGAATTATCAAAAAAGCTTTCTTTACATCAAATGAGAGACTGGCAGTTAGTATTACCAGTATAGTAAAGAGTGGTTTAGCTGAACCATCAATTCTTCCCTGACCCTAACTAAAGTAAACTCTTTGTTGTAAAATATAAGGCATTTTTAAAGGAGGGCTAAATATAATAATTGACTTCCAATATCTGGTTTAAGAAACAAGAATATTTGAGAGAAGAAAAACTAAAGAATAATAATTTCCTCTCTGCTTCTACTGGAAGTCTTACTTTGTTCATGCTTACTAAATCTTTTATCCTTTATTAACTGAATTAAATTTATACAATACAATCCACATTCTTTGAGAGCACTTCTCCTCCTCCTGCTCTCTGCCTTCTGGAGGCATAATCTTTGATCTATGATGACAATGATTTTAATAGTGTATGCAGACAGTGACTGCAGATGAGGAATAAGTAGCATGAACTGACGAACATGTAAGAAATAACAATCCTGGCATAATGCAAATATGAGATGGGATGGGTTAAACCACGCAATTGTAAGATATTTTTAATCCTGTGAAGGCTGCCATTTGTTTCAGCTGGGGCTGCTGGTACCTCTGAGAAGTAAGGACTAATGGTCAGTGCCAGGCATTCAGCACTGAATTCCAGCTGCTATTTGGGTTTTTCTGTAGACTAGTGACTATACTCAGTTTTCTTTTATTCTCAAGCCAATTCTTTATGTCAGGCTAAGTTTCCATATTCTTAGTTCTTTGAAGAGCAAAGCATTTCTCTCTTGCTCTTTCTCTGTATGTGTGTATATAAATATATATGTATATATAAATTATTTTGAGGAAACTCAGATATAGGTATGCCTTTAAGCTATTTTTACATGCTTTTAAATTATTCCAAAAGTAAGAGTTATATTTCTATTTTCACTGTTCAGGGAGCATGGCAGGTCTGCCTCAGTCAAGGGGAATAAGCTTGGATCAACTGTGTTGAGGAAGCTGCTCTATTTGTGTTACTTACATGTTGTCTCTTGGCAAGCTCTTAGGCAGCTTTCAAATCACCCAAGAGAAAAGTTTGTTTACTGACTTACAAAGTATCTCACTGGAAGTTGTTGACAGAGGCAAAAATGGGTTGTAGATCATCCATGGTCTGAGAGCATCCCTTCTCCTCTTCTATGCGAGCAAGCTTTCCTGCTGTGACTGTTTGCTACTTTACTTAGGAAAGAAGATAATCATCTCTGTAGAAATGAACAGATTTTTTTTCAGGTCATGCTTTCCTGTGCAGAAGCCAAAGTAGGAATTACATGGAAAGAAAAAATACTGTTCTGAGGCTGTAATTAAAAATATGCCTTTGCACATGTGCACGAGGACCTAGAAATTGCATTATTTGAGGCTAACAAATCTCTGATATTCCTGAAGGCTTGTGCACTAGGCTTAAGCAGCACGTGGATGTTCTTGTAACAAACTCTGTGGCTTTGGGTCCATAAATAAACTTTTCATTTTAAAAAAACATGATAAATTTATTGTAGAAAATCATATTGACACTGATGTAGGTCATCATCAAGGCTGACTCTCAAGATTAACTCTATGGACATTTGCATCTCAATGTGGTGAAATAACTGGTAGCAATTGTATGTTGGTATTTCTGATGCCAAGCAATGTACGGGCATATAACAGCTGATGTGCTGATAGGAAAAAAAATGGTGAGACAGAACAATCTTGGGTTTCATTTCAAGCAGCATTAGTGGGCACAGATTTTCTGCTTATTATCCCCAGTTGGGACTCATTCATCTTCTCTCATATCTCTTCTCTCTTATCTTGTTCAAATCCCATTTCTTTCACTTAGCCTTCTCAGTAACCCTTCCTGAACTTCTATGTTACTCGTGCTTCTTTTGAGGTTGGGAAATTTCAGTCCACAAATAAAGTTGTGAAGAACCAAAGATAAGATCTCAGACTCAGAAGTTTGGGGTGATAGCTGCTAGACTGTGATGCCAGTCCTATCCATAGTAAAGAAAATCCCCTGGAGTGTAACCTCATGTCCTTTCAGTAATGTCTGCCTTAAGGTTTTTTTCTGTGATTTGTTCCTTCTGAAGATATCTTTTATACAGATATCTTTTATACTTTTTTTACATTAATATATTCTGTGTATATTTCTTTTAGCTGTAAATTCATAGCAAAGACTATGGCTGACATTGTGTGCTGTGCACTATTTGTATTTCACTTTTTTTTAATTTTGAAATTAAGCCTATTGAAGACTTTCAGCTTCCTCTTCTATAACTATCACAGAACCATCAGGGAATACACTGCCTTTGGCATGATGCTGTGGGATTGTGGTGATAAAGCTGAGCAGCAGAGCTTCGGGAGGATCATTCACCAGGAATTAGTTATCCTGTGATGTGCAGTGAATTTCTCTGACATAGTGACATATGGTGACAGCATAGCATGATGAAGATAATGTGTAACGAGTTCTAACATATACCAAGCTTCTGCAGATATAGTTTACAACAAAACAAAAAATTCAACTAAACCATAAACTCCTTTCAGAGTTCTTGGGTATTTTCATACTCTTGTAGCAGCTCTCTGGGGATTTTGCTGGCCATTCAAGTCTCACACTGATGAACAGGGGGAACTTGTGCCAGGTGTAGAAAAGGGGATACACAAGAAAAAGTTACAAGGTTGTTTACAAGGAAATAGTGGGATTTTTGTCTTTCTCTTCTGGTAAATGCAGTCTGTAGTGTCATGAGAGCTTCCACTTTTGCAAGCTGTCCCAAGCTTGAGAAGCCACTTGCTTGAAGCTTGAGTTTAAGGCTGAAATTCAGAAGTTGGACACATTCCCTACAAAGCTGACTTTGAACAAAACCTATGCACTAAGGACTAATCTCTGTAGCATCAGAGAATACTGACACTCCTAGCAGCTCATTTATATCTAGCTTCAATAGGTGATAGCACAGAAACCATGATAGCTTTAGCTTTATGTCTCAGTTTGATGTATCTACACTCATTTGCATGCATATAGCACTTATAGTCACATCTTGGATGAAACAGAAAAGGACACTTTTCTGAAAAATATTCCATTGGTTTAGGTTTACGGGGCTTGCACCCCGCATTTTAGAAGTGAAGAACTGGCAGCTTCAACCTACTTGCTGAATAATAGCTGAGACTGTGTTTGCCATGGGATGCTAGGGACTGCACTACTAGGAATGATCCTGTGCTTGGAAGGAAAATACCAGACAACATAGGAGTGAGATCCTCTGCCAAGGCAGTCGTAGGTCAGTGGGAGCTGAAAGTTCAGTGTGAGTTACTTTGGTGGAGTCTTTGGTTGTTGATTTTTTTTTCCTTGGATTTTATTTCTCCCTCTCTGTTATATTTCTTTACAATTGCATATTATTATTGTTATTATTTATATTTTATTTCATTTTAGTTATTAAAGTGTTCTTATCTCAACCCACAAGTTTGACTATCTTTTTTATTCTGATTCTCCTCCCATTGGGGAGGTGGGGAGAGAGTGAGCAGCTGCGTGGTTCTTAGTTGCTGCCTGAGGTTAAACCACGAGACTTGAGCATAGAATCTCACTCTGTGTGTGCATGAATAACATTAAGCCTCTAAGTGAGTTTTCATTTTAAACTCTCGTCGTAGTTCAAGCCCAGGTGGCAGCAAAGCCACATACATACAGCCACTCACTCACTCCCCTTCCCAACACCTTCTGTAGGATGGGGAGGGGAATCGGAAAAGAAAATCAAAATTTGTGGGTTAAGATAAGAAAGATATAATAACTAAACTAAAAGATAATAATAGTGAGGAGAATGAAGTGTAATAATAGCAATTATGAGAAACTGAACCCAAGAAAAAGACAAGTGATGAATGATGCAATTGCTCACCACTGACTGACGGTGCATCAAACTAGCCCTTTGACTAGTGGGGGGTCAGCTGTCCTGGCCATGTTCCTTCCCAGCTTCTTGTGTACATACCATCCTCCCCCCACCCCTGTTGCACTCTCTGGCAGGGCAAGGTAAAAACCAGAAACAGCCTTGATGCTATGCAAGCACCGATGGGCAAGAAACAAAACATCCCTGTGTTAGCAACATTCTCTTTGGTGTAAACACAAGATATTGCCCTGTAGCACCTAACTAGGAAGAAAATTGACTATCCCAGCTGAAACCAGGACAACTCTGAAGACAGAAATAACAATTTCCTAAAGGCTTTGTATCATATTCGCTGCTCTGCTATGTTTGCTGGGTCTTGTTTGTTTGGCAATGGTTTTTGATCTTGCCTGATGGTAGGAAAATTGTTTTGTGACAGTATTTAGGTAGCAAAGTAAGTTGTGGTTACGTCTACAGTTTTGTTTGTTTCTGTATCTGGACTTATTATACATACTATTTTGCTTGACAGAAAGATTAAGCAGTTTTGACAAACTCACAGTTGCAACCTTATCTTTGTAGTCAGAAGTCTACAAGTCAGGACAAAAGATATGCTATTAAAACTTGCAAAGGAAAATACTGCAGGAAAAAAAAAATTAAAAATGTACTTGATTCAAATTCTGTCTTTGCAAATAGAGCACGTAGCATTGCGTATTGGTGTTATGAGACCCATGTCATCACTTGCATTTGTATGTCTTAAGTTCAGTTCCAGGTGTGGTGGCCTCATAGATTAGTTACTGTAACCTGGTGACATCCCATGTATAAATATGTAATGATTTGCGCCAGTTAGAAAGAAGAATGTCACTGATATTAAACTAAAAGTTATTAATTTTTAAGTAAATAATTGCAATTAGCTTCACACATTGTGTTTCTTATTTCCTCTGACAACCTGGTAAATTCTCATCCCTTTTTTTTTATCGCTTAAAAAAGTCTTCTCTCCCTTCTGCAAATGACCCATGCAAACAAACCTGTTTTACTAAAAAGTCTGTTAAAATATCCAGGTATAGAACAATACCAATTACGAACCATTAGAAGTATAAATTAAAAGAAAGAAATTGCAAACTGGGAAAAATTTCTTATCCTTAAATTTGTGTAGTTAATTTTGTGTCCAGTTCTGGACTCTGAAACTCGAAGGAGAGGGAACTTCTAGAGGGAGTCCAGCACGGGACCACTGAGATGATGACTGGAGATGACTGGAGCATCTTTCTTATGAGGAAAGGCTGCTGGATCTGGGGCTGTTCAGCTTGGAGAAATGGAGATGGAGTGGGGACCTCATTAATACTTACAAGTATTTGAAAGGTGAATGTCAAGGGGATGGGGTAACACTTTTTTACTGTAGTGTCCAGTAATAGGACTAGGGATAATGGACAAAAGCTGGAACACAAAAAGTTCCATTTAAACTTAAGGAAAACTTCTCTAGTTATCTTTGCTCTTAGTTGTACCAACAGTAGGTAAAAAGTGCCTTTGAATTATTAAAATAGCTTCTTACTCTAGCCATAAACCTAGTAAATTCACCTTTCAGTTTCTTTTTTGTTTCCTCTCTTTTCGTTTGTTCCACAGCAGCCAAGAAGTGTGAATGAATTGGCGCTAGACCCAAATGATGCTTATCAGCCCTTGGGATAACTTACTGAGGATATTGAAGTCAAATGGTGAGAAAAATTTGCACTGACCTTTAAGAAGCCTTGAGAAAACCTACAGAAGGCTGACTAAATTAGTCCATGGAACCTCATGAGGTTCAACATGGGCAAGTGCAGAGTCCTGCACCTAGGGAGGAACAACCCCATGTACCAGTACAGCCTGGGGATTGACCTGCTGGAAAACAACTCTGTGGAGAGAGAACTGGTTGTACAGTAAGCTAAGTACGAGCCAGCAGTGTGCCTTTGTGGCCACGAAGGCCAGTGGCATCCTGGAATGCAGTGTGGCCAGCAGGTTGAAGGAAATTATACTCCAATTAAAAGAAAGAAATTAAAATACCAATTAGAAGGAAAAAAGTGAACTTGGAAAAAATCTTATCCTTAAATTTGAGTAGTTAAATTTTGTGTCCAGTTCTGGGCTTCCCAGCTCAAGAGGGACAGAAAACTTCTGGAGAGGGTCCAGTGCAGAGTCACTAAGATTATCAGGGATCTGCAACATCTCTCTGACAGAGAAAGGCTACAGTACCTGGGGCTGTTTCGCCTGGAAAAGACTGAGAAGGGGCCTTAGCAATGCTTGGGAATACCTAAAAGGGGGGAGTGTTGAGGGGATGAGATAAGCCTTTTTCTCTAGTGCCCAGTGACAGGACAAGGGATAATGAACACAAGCTGGAACACAGAATGATCCACTTGAACGTGGGGAGAAACTTCTTTCCTGGGAAGGTAAGGGAGTCCTGGCACAGGCTGCCCAGGGAAGATGTGGAGTCTCCTTCTCTGGAGGTTTTCAAAACCCACGTGGACGAGTTCCTGTGTGTCCTGGTTGAGGTGAACCAGCTTTGGCAGGGGGGTTGACTGGATGATCTCTAGAGGTCCAACCCCTCCCATTCTGTGATTTTCAGTAAATCTATGGGAAAATGAAAGAGGGAGTTCTTTAGAGGCCTTATATCAAAGACTGGGAGAGTTAGCCATGGTACTTTACTTGCAAATGATACCTTTCAACTGAAGCTCTAGAGAGCTCTGCTATGACATAATTTCTGACACCAAATAGTAGGCTTGTCTTTGAGGAATCCTATTTATTTTCACCAAGTATCTACTAGGTGCATGCAGGGTCGGGTACAAGTTGAAAGTTTTGTTTCTAGCAGCTGTAGTCAGGGGGAGCTGAACCAAATTTCATTGTAATCCTTGTACCTCTGAAGGTACTTTGAAACAAAATGTATTCGCATGAGCTTAAGTGTGGCAAGATCTGATTAGGTGAAGAGTGGCAGAACTGCATTCTGATTAATCAAGCAGCTAATGCTTCTTTGGGGCATTGATTCATGAAAACCTTGAACACATAATTTATTTTAGCTGGATTTCTGTTGAGCTGATACTTTATGGCTGTCTCGAATGCTTTCCTCAATCTGGGACTGACAGGGCTGCATGTTCATTTTACACTAAGGCATAGCAAGTGACTTGCAGGTGTGTATTCTTAATATAGAAACCGAAGGGAAGGATAAAAATCCACGTTTGTAAGGAGACAGAATATGTAGATTTTGCTGTCAGGCTACACTGATGGGATTCTCAAAGTTTATGCTTCAGTGTATCACTGTTCCTGAAAACTAATCTAGTAAGCAGTGTGCAAAATTGGGGATTTTTTTAATCTTGATTTTCTTATTTGCTTTCTTTTGTGTCTGAGTGCTGTTCATTTTAATTGACCAACTGAAAAGAAGAAAAGAGGGCTTCTTCATCCTGACCCTGAAGCTTTTCTAGGGTTTGGCATCTAAGCTGCTTTAAAAAATAATAATAATAAAGCTGTCTTAGTAATACTCATTCTGGTTGTTTCATATGGCATTTATTGATTATAGCCAACAGCTAATACAAAGACAGCACACATACTAATCAGTCTAAAGAAGTAATGTTTTTCTTGCCAATCACATTGTTAAAGCAGGTCGGTTACACACCATGGTGAGGTGAGCAATGTGTCTGCATCCTTGGAAAGAGTATAAATGTTGTTCAAGAGAAGGTAAAGGTTGATTTAAAAGGTTGAATTTTTAATTATGGCAGTTAGAGAAGAGCATCACCCGGCAACTTTATTTACTTCTGATCATTGGATTAATAAGTACTTTTTATGCTTTTCTCCTCTGTTATATAACCCTACTGTTTTCCACAGATGACTTACAGTATCCTTGTCCCCTTGCCTTTTTCTCAAACTCTACACTTTTATGTTTATATATGGCTTATTAAATATTTATTAAATATATCAAAGGGAATATTGTTCAAAGGTGCCTAATATGATAAGTTACTGAGTGTACAAGCTTCTCTTTCAGGTCACCTGAAGGGCTTGAGTGCCTGAAAACCTACCAGTTGGTTTTTAACCCTGCTGTGTTCTTTGATTTAATAAAAACCATTATGCTTCCTCTATGCCTTGGCATTGCTTCTGTTGCGGTAGTACTTTAGCCTGTTACAACACTATATGACTGTAACAACACTAGAGACTACTTCAAGGTGTAAGGAATATAAAATTTCTGTATGATTTTCATTTTTGTGATGTGTTGACAGAGAAGAATAATGAATAAACAATGTGGTCTTGTTAGCATAGGTTTAAGTATGTATACAACTGATGCACTCGTATCTTTAGATTAGTGTAGTGATTAGCATATGTATGTTTGGAAGTTCAAAAAGATCTGGATACCAGTGTTGTTAAGTTCCTCTGAAGAGCCTTCTAGTTGCGTTTTGTGGAGATTGATGGGCTAATATGCATAATTCCTGCAATATGTAACTAGTGTTAGATTTTTTTTTAATGTGGGAAATAGCAGTTATTATTTTCCAAATGTTAGAAATTTTTATTCTTTCTGAATATAGTTTTTGCCTGTTTAGGGGTGCAGAGAGAAAGGTAATAAAACAGATGCAATGACAGCCAGTAATTTGACATGACAGTAGAGAATTGGCAAGTTTTCTTTTGAAGCTGACTTTTGTTAAAGTATGGAGAAGGTCTGATTGCAGAATCCATTAATAATAGTAATTCATCATTTCAGTTACTGTACTACCACTTCATTTCTTTTTCTCCAGTCCTTTACCTGAGAACTGCATTGTAACATGCATGAATAGACAAGTATCTTTGGATAAGGTGATAAAGTCTTCAGAGTAGAAGCCTTTATAATGGGGCAATGGTTCCACAATTATTATTACAATGTACACATTCAAGCAGATCAGCCAGTAATAAAAATTTGATCTAGATCATGCACAATCTTGATGTAGTGATGCACAATCCCTTTTCTGTCAATTTAGTCAAAGTACATCAAGGCAGAAAAAAGCATAAATCCTTGTTTATGTCAGCATCAGGAGGACATGAGATACTTGATACCACATAAATATTTCTGGTAAAAAAAGTTAACCTGCCAAAATCATTTCAGTAAATTTGAATTTGTAGAGTTTGTTTATGCTGTGTCGTTTCTTTCTTTCACGTGACCTCAGTTTTTCTGATCCAGGACAGGGAACTTGAAAGTCACACTTGATATTTCATTGAACTATGACATAAGGTGCTCTCCATGCAGATTTTTAGCTAGTCTTTTTGGAGCTAGTCTTCTGTGTGCCACACCAAGTGAGAAATTTTCTTCTCTAAAAGATGTAGGCATAGTGAACATGGGACAGGAAGCCTTTTAGTGATATTTCAAACTTGAAATCTGACTTTACTCTTGAATATTTTTTTTTCCTCAGCTTTTACAATTTATTATGGAAAATTCTGGCTTTTTGACTTCTAATTCTTTTTATTCCTCTTGTTCCCATTACTTCATAGTCTTGGCTGACAAATTTATTACTTTATTCTGCAGTTTTTCACATACAATAATTCTTTGTGCTCTTCCACAAATATTAGCTACTACAAAATTTTGCTTACAAAAGCCAGCAAAATAAAATCTTTATGAGTTGCTAGTGAGTTTTAGTTCCGGTGTCAAGATGAGCAAGAAAAAAAAAAAAAATTGTCTTTACGCTTTTAACATCGAGAAGAGAACTGAAGCCTTGATGTAAAATTATTTTACATTTTTTTGTTCAGTTGTAGTTCCAAAGTATCTGTGGGATGTGATGTTAAAGATTAAGATTCTAAGGATGTAGTGTGTTGATGTGAATAGAGGGGAAATTTCAGGTTGGGTTGCAGGTTAAATTTGAAGTAGCTGTTGCTGCTACTTGATTATATTGCTGGTATTGAACATGTGAACTGCTTTGGGCTGTCCTAAGCCCCCTGGCACAAGCAGATCCATGACTGAGTTCTCATCTGAAACATTTACTAGACTGCTTTGGCAGCTTCACGAACAAGAGTTAATGCATTGAACTCTTGTAGTAAAACACTATCAGGCTTTAAAGTACTGAATTTCCTGCCTTGCACAGTATGTTATGATAACTTGCAAATTGGCCAGGTGGAAAATGTTTACTCTTAATATTTGTGAATTACTGGAGAAATATTTTTTCCAGGCCAACTAACAGATATCTGGGTCTTCCCTGCACTGATTGAGCAGCTGTTTTCATATTTTAACTTGAGTTTTGAACTGAGATTTAAAACTAAACATGGGCTATATATTCACCATAGAAAGTGACTTTTAACTTGTCTCATGTGCTTTCAGTCCTATTTCATTTTGCTACAGCTTGGAGGTGGAAAGGGTAATGGTAAACGTGGCTATTGCTACATCTTGACAAGAACTGGAAACATTGGCCTCTACTGCATAAATATAAGAAGAATATTAATTTATTTTAAAAGTCCTAATTTATTGCAGCCAGAGAAATCCCTAGTGAATAATTATGCAATTAAAAACCCTTTTTATCATAATACACTAACCCTTTGTCCAGTAACTTGTCAGATTAATTTAATTAAAAAACACAGTCTTAAAAATATACTTGTCTGCAATTGTAAGTGTGTAATCCCTTGAGATGGAAGCGCTAGTTAAACATGAATTCAACCCAACATAATTCTGCCACATTAGTGTGTATTACAGTATATTAATTTAGAGAGCAAGTTCCATAGATGACTGATCATTAGTGTTTGTTATGATTACATTATAGTTATCTTTGTTTAGTCAATAAACATTTACGCTGAATCAAAAAACAGTGGTGTAGTGCGTCATATTGCAGCCACTTATCCATGTTCAGATAATTTTGCCCTAATGATACAGCAAGCATACATGGCTTTCTGTTAATTGGTTATATATTAGGCTCTTTTTTTTTTCCCCCATGTGCTTGCTCGGTGCCAGATGAATGAGTGGGTGTGATAAGAAAATAGCTGCACTGTTTCAGACAGCTGTTTCCAAAGCCTCTTTGCTTGTAATGGGTAGGAATAATCCCTTTACTTTAGTGCTTTCAGAAATGGGAATGGCTGATACATGCAGATATTTATATGCAGTAGGGAAACAATTTTTATTTCATTCTGACATGCTTAGTTTTTCCCATAGTTTGTTGACACCTTCCAGCACAGGATGTATGGCCAGGGTAGGGGGAAGAGACTGTGCTTAGAAGTTCATGGTCAATGAAATGACCAATGAGTTGCATCACTAATTTCGCAGAAGTGAAGGAAAACTGATGATGGGCAGTTTAGTAGAACTTGTAGGTTCAAAGTATAACCTGTTTTGCTTACCTGCCTGCTCCAATCCTGTGACAGAGGTGATCACAAGAATTATAGAGGCAGGCAAGTTGCAATATCCATTGAGGCAGGACATAGTATATGAATGTTGGAGAATATTTTATTAGGTGAATGAGGCCTGCATGGCAGCCTGCAGTCAAGAGCCAGGTCTCAGAAGAAGGACAAGAGTGGACAGATTTGAGTTTATACATCCCCTGGGGGTTGTTAATGGCCCAGGACAGCTTGTAAAGGGTGTTCCAAACTGCAACACAGCCCCTGCCATGGGAAGGGTGTGCTTGAGCTGCACTAGGCAGTGACCCTGTATCTCTTTCCCACTCAAGCATGTATGCCATTTTAGTTAGTGATGTTCTAAATTTCCTTATATACAAGCATGGATGTATGTATTAAAAACCCTAACAAATACATTGTTCTCCCTCAAGGCACTCTCTGAGAGGAAAAATAATTCTATCCAGCAAAAACTAAACTTCTCATTTCAGGAGTGTGCTATGCAGTGTTTACCATCCTCCCTGCTGAGAATCCACTTTCTTGCACAGTGTACAAAATTTTCCTTTACCTGTTTTATATACAGTGGATTTTTTTTTTTAATGAATATAGTGCTAGTTAAAAATTACCCAGTTGAGGGTATCAGAAACTGAAGTCTGATTTATCATCAGAACAAGTACAATATAGCATATAGCACCTTCGCCTCTCCCTTCAACATCAATACATTTGTTTTGAACAAGCTTTGAACTAATGGAGATTAAAAGGATGCTTCAAAATTACACTTTATCTTTGATAAAAAAGCTTGATCTTTCTGTTACATTACTGGCTGCTTCAGGTTTTGCTGCTATACATCCATGTGGTGAACATAGAGTTTGCTTTGTATTCATGCTGAGTTCACACTGGTAACTCAATAATGAAAATTGTTTGCATACCAGGTTATTGAGTCATCAAGATTCACAGAACACTGTAACACAAAAGAAAACTGTTACTTAGAAAATTACAGTTCTAGTTGCCAATGTAATTGTAAGTACTAAGGGAATACAAACAAATACACTTACTCATTCAGTCAGGTTTCATCATTAACAGTTTAAGCAGAAGTGTAATGAGGTCAAGTCTTAAGCCTTAATAAATTAGGAAGATCTACCTGCAAATTTCAGACAGTCTGCGATCTTGAAGGTTCATTTGTTCATATGCAACCTGATTGTGCCAAGAGAGAGAGAGAAAACTTCCAGTAGGAGAAGCCCAAAGAAACAAAGCAATTCAGTTGTTTAGGGGTTGGGTAATTACAGAATAACGCTTTAGTATTTATCCAGGAGTAACTACTGGGAAAAAAAACCCAAACAACATAGATGCATGAGCTTGGGCTTCTTTCCAAGTTTAGGACAATATGTACCATCACCAAATAAATGCTGTTCTTCTATTTATTAAGCACTGAATGGATGAGCCTAGAAGAAAATTACTAACCCTAGAAGAAAATTACTTTCAGACAAATCAGTTTTGTTTGGTCACTGCGTAACTTGGTATGATAGAGCACACAGACAAGTGACAGGGAGACTGCCTCCCTTTCTTTTTGATTTTTCAAGGCTATGTCTCAATCCATCGCAGGAATTAACCTTTGTGTGTGCTCTTTCTCTGATCATTATATGAAAAGAAGCTCAAAATCCCCCAAACTAATGTGGTAGGAAAAAGCCTTTGTGTGGATTCTTTTTCAGACACCTAATTTTTATTTTTACTCTTCTATTTTAACATCGTATTTTTCATCTTAGACTGAAAAAGAGCTAAGTTCTTACATTGTTTCAGGGACAGAGCACTGACATTTCATTGTGTTATTTTTGGTAGTTTTAACTATTATAAATTCTTTAGGATTTTTGTGCATTCTGAAAGATCTGAGGTCTCAACGTAACATATAAGAATCCAAACAACTTTAAAATTTATGCACAAGGTAAATTCTGAACAGCTGCAGGAATATTTATTACATTTTACTTTAAACTTTAGCATGAAAATTTTGTCTGTTAAGTGAATAAGTCAATTTATATAGATGCAATTAAGAATAGTGATTATGCTTTTAAAGTTGATTACCTATACATATCTAGAGAACCTCTTCTAAACTTGCATTAAATCTTCCAAAGTAATAATTTTGTAATTGGAAATATTACTTGACCAATCTGTGTATCATCATCTTTCCTATTCTTTGGGGTTTTTTGACAGTTTTCTGAATTTTTTTCCTTTGAAAATGAATTTTTCATGGAAACTTTGGTTAAAAATGTTTTGACATTGCAGCAAAAGGTGGCCGATTCTAGGAATTTGTGTATATTTATCTTTATTAACACCAAAATCAATGGAACTTATTATAGTAGTAAAATTAATTTGGGATTAGAGCCCTAAAGGAAAATGTAATAAAATTAAAGCTGTTTAGATGTTCATGAATTTCGTGTTCAGTAACACTTCTCATCAATATTGACCTGTGGACATAATACTAGGATATTTACTTTTCCAGTCTTCATGGTATTTTCATTTTGAAAAGGATATTTTGGTTCCGTGCAGAACTGGAGATACATCTGTGTAGCTTTGCTTGCTGCTTGCAAAGCCTCATTATGCAGCTGGCATCCTTGCAGAGCACGGGAGTCTGGGCTGTAGGATGAGTGTATATGGACTCTCAATGTGGAAGGAGAAGACACTGCAGCTTACAGGAGACCGTCTTTCTTTTAAGAATGGTTTCATTCATCTATCTTTTTTTTTGTTTGTTTTTGTTTTCTGTCTGTCTGTCTTAGTTCTTTTTCCTCATCTGGTCAGCATGGTAGGTACAGTTGAATGTTTACATCGCATATCTCTATCTCAGAGTGATAAATTCCCCTGACTTTAGGAACCTGTATATTTGCCAAAAGATGCAAACTGCTGTCAGATACAAGAGTGAATGGCTGTAGGTTATAAACCCTCTCTTCCTTCATCCCTTAGTGCTTGGGGAAGGCACAACAGTAAGCAGGACTGGACCGCAGTGTGCAGTGGTAGCAGTGTTTTGCCCACTGTTATGATATTAGGAAGGCAAATGATGCACCAGCTCTTGCAGGAAAAGTGGTGGTGTGTTTTTTTTTGCCCAGGGGAAGTACAATACCAAATTCATACAGCACTTTAGGAGAATCTAGGTCCTCTGCTGTGAGTTAGGTTACACATACAGTACAAACAGTGCTCTTAAAGAGAGGCAAGAGAGAAAAAAGCAGCAGAGAAGTGTTGGTATGGCACCTATAGGTTTAAAAAAGACCCAACTCAAAACCCCTTTATGTTGCCAAGTAAAACTTAGCAGTTTCCATGGTATGATAACTTGTAGAAACTGCAAAGATAAAATAATTTTCCATATTTTTTCCTGTGGCACAGATCTCAATACTGGTGTTAAAAAAAATACTGATGTTCTAAAATGAGTATGTACTGCGTACCCTTAGGTAGCCCAGCCTCATGGCATTTTGCAAAAAATGGGAAGCAGAAGCTGGGAGAACAAGACTATTTGACTGGGCATTAGTGCTGCCACAACAGGGAGCTGGGAAGGGGAGCTTGTTGGACAGAAAGGCTATGAAGAGGTGGCAAGCAGTGAAGGAGAGCTGCCGTCAGCTCTACTGCTTCTTTTATTTGCGTCGGTGTACAGCTACTCTGGTTTTGAACCAGAATTTCCTTTTAAAAAGCTAATCCACACATTGTATATGGTGGAAACATGATAATCCTCTTAATATTATTAATTGTGTCACAAAAATCATTCGAGGTCGTGTCAGACTCTCTGAGTAGCAAGGCAGGCTTTTGATACTAGCTGAGCTAGCCCCAAATCAGACCTTAAAATAAGAGGCCCAAGGTACCACAGCCCTCTGTGCTCTGCTGGCAGTCTTAATGACTATCTGCTGTGTGTGTTCTAGTGGATTTTCACCAATGTATTGCCAACAAAGAATGGTAGGTCAATAAAGAACACAAGAATAAAAGATGTCAAATACCTGAAACCAATTACTAGTGACAAATATGGACTTTGGCTTTGGTAGACGTTGTGTAGGAAATACACTGAGGAAAAACACTATTTAGTGGAGGCAACTTATGGGAAGAAAAGCAGGATGTTTTGAACCTACTTTTCAAGAGTACATTATGCACTTGGCTCATGTTGCTGTGTTTATAAATTCCATAGCAAAGCAGTATTATAAATAATAAAATAATCTTCTGAAACCACTTCGTTTGGTTTTGCAGGCGATACCCCTTACAAATACTGGGTTTACGCAGAGTTCTCCTATCAAAATGTAAATTGCAGGCTGATATTACACGGTGAGCTGTCATACCTTTTAAAAGTAACAAAGGATATCAGTGGAAGGCAAGTACATCTGTAAAGAAAAAAAAAAAAAAAAAAAACACAGAGAAACTGCAGTATTTAAATCTGAAGAAGAACATATCTGACAGCCGAGTGAACAAAAAGAATAAGCATCAAAGACGTCTGCCCCTGACAAATGTTGGGAGGAATTCCTCACTTTTGTTTGGACTATTCATAGACACGAGTTCATTATCAAGCAGTTCTATGCGTATGACTGCCTTTGTTTTCACTAAAGTCATGCTCTTTTAGGGATGTAAATAAGTAATAACTTTGACTAGGGAAGGATGTAGGACACGGTATTCTGTAAAATAACTTCCAAATTTCTATTATTAAGAAAAGGTTTGTAGTTTAGCTCTTTTTCAGGGCTTTTATTACTGCCTTTATTGTGGGGTGAGCTCGGGGAAGGCACTAAATCTGACAGTTTACTAGAAACGGTGATACGTGGCATGGAACACTATTAAGGAGATTATGTTATCTCCTAGGAACAGAGAATGCTGCGGTCAACGGGAAATCAATTTCCGAGGGTGCTACAGTAAATTTGTCTTGTAACTGGAAACTTTCTAATTGGTGCCCCAAGGGAACAGTAAGCTGAAAACCAGACAGATGGTTTCATCCTCATTTCCCTTATTCTTTGATTTCTGTCTAAATTATTTCTAGCTTCCTAGTAACTTTGTGTGTTAAATGTTTGCAAATGTTTTAACACTGTCGTAGATGCTCTCACTTGTACAGTAATGTTGCTGTTCAAAAGCCAGATGTTTTTTGGCAGATTTTGGGAGAGATTTCAATCTGCCCTCTTCAGATAGAGCCACTACTTCTAACTATAGATTTAGGAATTAGCATGAAGGATAAATAGTTTCTTATTCCATGCTATGCAGCAGAAGGATTGTTTTGAGTTTGTTTTTTTGTTGTTGTTAAGTGTAGACTCGAGAAGATGGGTTTTTTTCTCCATTACATCAAATCTTTGTGGCTTTAATTACTCACTTTATCTGAAAATCACTCCAGTGTGATATAATCTAGTTTTTATGACATGGTTGAAATTCAGTAGGATGGAAAGGCCTCCTGTAAATTGGTACTTTAGAAGGAAGCTAGAGCCCTGTTTCCTTATAGGAGTCTGGGGAAATACTTGTTTGGGACGAAGCTTGTGAAGATCAAATACATTGAACATTGGCTTGCTTTGTTCTGAAAGTTTGGCTGAATGCAGGTGATAGTTTATGAAAACTAAGCTGAGAAATGTAATAGATAAAGAAGTCACAAAGAGCTTATTGTGGTCAAGTTCTACCTTCAGCAAAGAGCAGAAAGGCTTGCTTTAAGTACTCGGTGGAGTTGGAAGCTGAGAGATACAAGTGTGAGCTGTAGGTTGAATTTGGATCCCCTTGAAAACTTCTCATCACATTCTAGCAACATGTAAACATTTTGTTTAGGAAAAAAAGTTTGGAGGAAATTGTTCAGATAAGGTAGAAAAGATTTCTCTTTATTTCAATTACACTTTACTTCAAAAATGTTTTACAACTCGGTTTTCTTGAAGTAGCTGCTTATGTACCATTTACTCCGGACCATCACAGATACACGATCCGATCAAGTACTTATAAGGAAAGTACATAAATTAGTAAATCATCTACAATAACTGCCACAAATAAGTTGCTAAAAGAACATGCGTTATCACACTAGTTGCTAATTCTTAATTTTAGAAATATCTACATACTCTTTATAATAATAATAAACATAAATTACTGATTAGAATATCAATCACTAAGTATTCTTTTTGCATCATAATTCAAAAACAACACTGGAATTACAGTTTTGAATACCATATGTTAAAACTAATTTGAACTGAAATATATCTGGCCCAGAATTGCTTTCATTTTTTTAAGACAATAGTTGCTCGATGAGAAATTGCATAATTTTCTCTTTTGAGCTTAGTGTGACTTTTCTCTGTGTATGCACTTCTAAATTGAGAGATTCCTGTAAATTGAGGTAATTATTTTCAACAAGAAACAAGTAAGATTGGTATAAAATGGTTGATAAGTGTTTGAATATCTGTGAAGTGATAGAATCATGTTTGTATTTTCTCTGCATTGCTGCAAGTTATAGAAAAGTGTGGTTGCCTTTGGTGGTAATTACTATTATCTTAGCATCACATCTGTGAGATGTTTTGAAATTTCATGGAAAATTAACCATCAGTAGATCTTTGAAATATTATAATGGTGTGCAGGTACTTGTTTTACTGCAGTACTTGGGAATTGTAGTTTTATATTAGAGTGCAAATTGGTTTTGCCTGCATAAACCAAAACGTGAAGGACAGACTGTGCTTTAACTGGTTAGAGCCTCGCTGTAGTTCACACACATAGTACTGTGGTTGCTTTAATAACTAATTGCTCCTCAGGAAAATTGGTAAATATATGCTTATGTTAAACAGATGTTTACTTGCTTTGTTGATGTGCATTTTTTTTTTTTTTAGAAAACTGCTTATATATCCCTTCTCTGGTTAAATGAAACGATGGTATCTTTCAGGCTCATGGGTCTGGAATAAACCTGTTTAAGCTTTTTGATGTGCAGAGTGAGCAGCAGCAAGCAAACTGTCTAGTCTTTTTTTTGGTCCAAAATAATTTCTCAACTTCAGTGCTTTAAAGGAGAAATACAAAGTTTAACTTCTTGGCAGAGGAGAATAACATGCTTCTGTATGCCTTTATTCAACAACCGAGACATGAATTTGCCTGTTTTTTTAAACATGTATATTTTATTTAATTATATTTTATTTTAACATGTATATGTATACTTCACATAATTTATACCAAACTGGTACAACACAAGGGTGCTAAATTAAATTTAAAAGAGAGTTGTAAAAACTCAATTTCTTTCTCACCTCCACACCTAAGTCTGGATTTTTAATTTAAGGAAAGAACTCATTTTGGGGTTTGACTCAGCTGCTTAGGGAAACGGGTCTTCTAAATCATATTCTTTGTTCCTGATGCTTACTTTGGGTGTGTTAGTATTCTGTGTACAAAGCACTCTGCAGAGTATTTGATAAAAAGTAGTAGTTACACGCAAGAAATGTTGGGTTTTTTCAATTATTTATATGTTAATGGTCACTTGAAATGTTCATGAAACTCTTTCCCATCAAATGTGAGGTACAGAACATTTCCTGTAATAAAATTTACAGCTGCTATGTAATAAGGTACTTTAGTGTGAGGGTATGAAGTGTTTATGTATCTTCTTCATCAGAGAAAAAAATAAGGTTTGTTTCCAGAAGTGAATTAATCTGCCATTCTTATGTTCATCATTAAAAGTGTGTACTATGTAAGTATTTTGAAAAACAACCTCTTTGAAATAAAAAAAACAGGTAAACTTGTTGAAAGTCTTGTTATACGCAACTCCTCTGGTTTTAGACTGCTGTTTTAAAACTTACACAATACTGTATGTTCTAAGTAAATAGTGGCCAAAGAGTGATGAGCTGATTTCTCCATAATAACTGGGCAGTAGGATATCTGGGGTGGGTTTTTTGTTTTTATGTTTGTATATTAGATGACTGTGTCTTTATTGTGATGACAAGTACTTTTGTTTATTTTTGTAGGGTTGACCAAAGGATCATTTCATCCTACAAGAGTCAGTTAGCAAGATCTGCATTCCTAAGGGGAAACATGTCAGAGATTGACTATGAGAAGTTGGCTGAAATAGGTAAATATTTTTTATTATACTTCAAATGGCATCTGTGTAGAGTTACATGTGATTTAATAGAGCATCTTCAGTGAAAGACTTAAAGAACATTTTGTTATATTTCTTTGAGCAATCCAGTATGAGTTACAGCTACTGTACTGATGTGTACCCTATTAAAGCTATTAGGGTTGAAGGTTAGTTTAATACATGCAGCTTTTATGAATTATTGGTAGATGTTCCTAGCGCAATTCTAGGCTATTGGAATATCACCATCATCACATATTGTGGCACAAATGGGAGTCATCATTCCAAACAGAGAAGTATTGAATGAGCAGAGAAATTGCTGTATTGCATGTTATCTCCAAAGATGTTAGTCGAGCTGAGCAATATGGTCATGGCATTAAGGGCCTCATAATTTTGAAATATTAGTGTTACATTTGTGTTTTTTACCTTGAGTGTTTGAGCATGCCAGTCTGAAGCCCAGACCAAGAGTCATCCAGATCTTTGGTGGATTGTTTGGGTTTTTTTTTTCCGTCTCCACCTCAGGCTTCCTTTTGCTGTCCCTCAGCTTCCTTTTTCTTTGTTAGTTTTTAATTACAAAACATTTATTGAACTCCAGTCTTCTTCTTCATGCAGTACAAAAAAACAAAAACTAAATAATTATCTTGTTAGGTTAGGGTTAACTAGCTTTTTAGTGGATATGATTACTGTTGAGACTTCTTTAGTCCCTTTGAACAAGTGCAGTACAAATGGGTATGTGTATTTACTTTGCTTCTCTAGTTCTCTGGCACATCTCTAAGCCAGATAGCTTGATATTTATACTTTCTTACAAATAATAGAATCATTGAATAGTCAGGGTTGGAAGGGACCTTTAGAGATCAGTCCAGCCCCCTGCTAAAGCAAGTCCACCTACATCAGGTCACACAGGAACCTCTCCAAGCGTATTTTGAAGACCACCAGAGAAGGAGACTCCACAACCTTCCTGGGCAGCCTGTGCCAGGGCTCCCTCACGTTCACTCAGTAAAATATTTTTTCATTACGTTTGAATGGAACGTTTTGTGTTCCAGCTTCTTTCCATTGCCTCTTGACTTGTTGCTAGATACAACAGAAAAGTGGTGCCCCAGCCTCCTGACATCCACTATTTACATATTTATAAATATTAATAATATCCTCCCTCAGTCTCCTCTTCTCCAGACTAAACAGACCCAGTTCCTCCAGCCTTTCCTCATAAGAAAGATGCTTCAGTCCCCTGATCATCTTGGCCCTGTGCTAGACTCTTTCCAGAAGTTCCCTGTTTCTCTTGAGATGAGGAGCCCAGAACTGGACACAGGATTCCAGATGAGGCCTCAACAAGGCAGAGTAGAGGAGGAGAAGCTCCCTTGACCTGCTCATGTTCAGTTTATTATCAACCAGGACTTCTAGGTCTCTCTCTGCAGAGCTGCTCTCCAGCTAGTCAATCCCCAGCCTGTACTGGTGCACAGAGTTGTTCCTCCCCAGATGCAGGACTCTGCACTTGTCCTTGTTGAACCTCATGAGGCTCCTCTCTGCCCAACTCTCAAGCTGTTCAAGATCCCACTGAATGGCAGCACAGCCTTCTGGGGCATCAGCCAATCCTCCCAGTTTGGTTTCATCAGGGAAATTGCTGAGGGTACACTCTGTCCCCTCATCCAGGTTATTGATGAGGATGTTGAATAAGACTGGCCTCAGAACCAACCCCTGAGGAACTCCACTGGCCACAGGCCTCCAACTTGATTCTGTGTCATTGATTATCCCTCTCTGGGTTCTGTCATTCAGCCAGTTCTCGATCCATCTCACCATCCACTCACCCAA
Organism: Urocolius indicus; assembly: GCA_013401255.1. NCBI lineage: Eukaryota > Metazoa > Chordata > Aves > Coliiformes > Coliidae > Urocolius > Urocolius indicus. The sequence goes on along the minus strand of WBNH01008956.1, from coordinate 9,089 downwards.
GCCACAGTGCCTGAGCTTTCTAATGAGGATATTGTGGGAGACATTGTCAAAAGCCTTACTGAAATCAAGGTAGATGACATCTGCTCCTCTCCCCACATCTAACCAGCCGTTTCTACCCTCATAGAAGACTCTCAAATTGGTCAATAAGGTTGGTGAAACAGGATTTCCCCTTGGAATCCATGTTGACTCCCCCTGATAACTATCTTTTCTTTCATATGTTTAGTGATAACATTCAAGATGAGTTGTTCCATCACCTTTCAAGGGAAAGTGGTGAGACTGACCAGCCTGTAGTTTCCTGGGTCATGCTTCTTGCCCTTTTTGAAGACTGGAGTGACATTGGCCTTTCTGCAGTCCCCAGGCACCTCGCCTGTCCTCCATGAATGTTTAAAAACAATGGAGAGCAGCTTAGAAATCACATCAGGTAGCTCTCTCAGCACTCTTGGATGCATCCAATAAGGTCTCATTGACTTATGAACTTTTTGGAAATGCACCTATTTTTATGCATAGTAGAAGATATTTACAGAAGGAGTTAGCTTCTGACCTCTCTGTAGCAAAGCTGTATTTAACATATTGTTAACAAATTGTTGGGTTTTGTTGTATTTAATTATACATTTTACTTTTAATAAAACCTGTTAAGTTTCAGTGGGTTATGGTAATTTGTTCACAGCTCCTGCTTCATGTCCCTATAGACTAGCATTTTCAATTTCTTTTTCTATCTCCTCTTTGCAACTTTTTGTCACTTCAGGTGAATACAATGCTTAGACATGGTAAAAAACCCCTAATAAACAAAATACTGTTTTCCTTGTTCTGAGTTTTATCATGACTTAAATATTTTAAAAAAAAAAAGTTGCAATTCATATATTACATTATGTTTCAATTATTCTTCTGAGCTCTTGGGACAAAAACATTCTTTAAAGTGAAAGAATCATTTTTTTAGGAAAGGTCAGTGTAGCTTTTTATATAATATATGCTTTTAAATGATAGAAAAATACACATTTTTGAGATAATAAGAATTTATTCTTTTTGCGTGTGTATGAAGAGGTCTCTAATAGTGTATTTCTAGAGGCAGATTTTTCCTACGGGACTGCTGATTTATTTTCTGTGAAGCCTTTAACATGAATTCAGACAGAAACGTAGAAAGTATTACATGCATTCCTGACTCCTCTTTTGTCTCTGAGAAGCCCAGCCACTAATGGCAGTTTTCATCTCTGTGAAATACATTTTTGGTAAAATCACATTAAAAATAAAAATGAGATGATAAAGCTTTCACCTGTAAGTTTATAGGATAGAAAGGTACTGAGAAACTGTGAGTGGAAAGCCTTCCAAAATATTTAGTAAGGGTTTTTCTCTAACACTAATTATCTATTGGCACATAAATCTAGCTGAAATCAATACTTAATATATTACCTCTACCCTAGTGTGTCTTGCGTGGTGATCAAGGCATATGAAATATGCAGATGATCAGAAGGTGGAATGTTCTTGAAATGCTTCTTAAAGTGCCACTAATATTGTTATAGTTAAAACAAAAATTGTGCCGTATTAAAACTTGCATGACAAAAAGACATAGGCAACATACAGGGAGTGATGCACCTTATCAGAACATTAGTTTTTCTCTTTACATAAAACTTTTCTTCTGCTACCATTCTGTGATTCTATGATGACACTTGCCTGTTGCTGTGTCAATGTCATTCCCATTGGTTTCTAGAAAACATTCATTTGAACAGTGTAGAAGCATTAGCAACAGTAATTATCCCAGAGTCTGTATTCATCTGGATATGTACTTAGGATCATCTGTTTTTGAACCTTGCAACAGGTTGGAAAAAAAATGGGAAAAAAAACCCACTAAAACACCCTGGAACAAGATCAATTGACCTCGTGTCATTCATTTCAGTGCAGAGTAGATTTGAATTCTAGGATCTAGTACAGTATCTACTGAATTTGTGGAAAGGACGTCCATTGATTTTAGTAGGCCTCTGAGCAGACTTTTACACCTTTGCTTGGCCTCTAGTTGGAGTATATGCTAGATGGACGTTTGACAGCCTCACCTATTTCATGGATTTCATGGAAATGATGGATTCTGGTGGAGGTGAGCTGGAGGTTTGTTTGCAATTTGTGACCTTTATGTAATGAGTCTGCTGTCATCGTTCACACAAGGTGTTAATGTGAAGTCGGTGTCAATGCCAGCAATGTGCCCTCGTGGCCCAGAAGGCCAGTGGCATCCTGGGATGCATCAAGAAGAGTATGGCCAGCAGGTCAAGGGAGATTCTGCTCCCCCTCTACTCTGCCCCAATAAGGCCTTATCTGGAGTCCTGTGTCCAGTTCTCAGCTCCCTAGCTCAAGAGAAACATGGAACTTCTGGAGAGAGTCCAGTGCAGGGCTACCAAGATGGTCAGGAGAGTGGAACATCTTCCTTATGAAGAAAGGCTACAGGAACTGGTGCTATTCAGCATGGAAAAGAGGAAACTGAGAGGGGTCTTCATTCATACTTACAAGTATTTGAAAGGTGTATATCAATAGGATGGGGTATCTATATTTTCTGTAGTGCCCAGGGATAGGACAAGCGGTGATGGATAAAAGCTGGAACACAAAAATTTCCACTTGAGAAACTGCTGTGAGAGTGAGGGAGCCCTGGCACAGGCTGCCCAGGGAGATTGTGGAGTCTCCTTCTCTGGAGATTTTCAAAACCAACCTGGACATGTTCCTATGTGACTTGATCTAGGTGGACCTGCTTTAGCAGGAGATTGGACTATGTTGTCTTTAGAGGTCTTGTATCATTCTGTGATTCTATGATTCTATGAATGCACATTAGCATACTGAAACTTTGACTTCTCCATTTGGGCAACCTTGAAATAAAAGGCAAGCAGCTGTACATAGATACCGCAAGCAAATTGTAGGAGTGCAGAAAATGATGACACAACGCCAGCAGTTGTGAATAGCAAGGTCATAGCATGCCAACTGTCCAGTCATTGTCAAGATTTTTTTTAGCATCACAGTAGATATTAATCTTAAGGAGAAATGAAGGTAGTTTTGAGGTATTGAAGGGTTTCTTTTCTCACACATAAGGAAGGGTAAAGAAGAAGAAACTGAATCAAAACTGCAACAAATGTTGATAAAGGTTTCTCTCAAGCTGAGCTGAATTTCAACTCTCTGATAATGTGTCTCTCTTTGTTAGCACTTAAGCATTCTTGTGTGCTTGTTTAGAACTGCAGAAAGATGAAGCAGAAAATACACAGTCAGAACAGGAAGAAACATCTATGCCTCTACCACCTGAGGATCCTGAGCTAAACGTCAATCATCCCTACTATGATGTTGCAAGACATGGCATCATCCAGTTAGCAGGTATATTTATAAAATACTATGGCTTTACCTTATTATATCCCATACCACATTTTTCTTCCTGTACTCCTCAAGGTGATGCTTAGGAATCACATTGATGCTTTCAGCCTTCATCCTGAAAACCATCTGAATAGCAGTATATGCCTTTCTACAGATGAGTTGTGAGCCAAATATTTGAGCTTAATCTTGCTTTAAAATATAACTTTAGCAATATGTTATAATCTCAGGCCTAACTGTGGCTGGAAGCCATCTGTACTTTATTTGTGATAAACTGCTTTGTTTTCTGAATAACCTGAAGTGGTATGTAGCTGTCCTGATTTACGCCCATCTTGGAACAAAGGACCAGGATCAACCATAGGTACTGAGGGCCTTTGGAATGCCCTAAAGACAGAGGGAGCTCTTTCCCCACTTATGGTCCTAGGCAAAACAGACAAGACAACTCAGCTTGGGGAAAAAAAATAGAAATTGATTTAATCCACCACCAACCAAAAATATAAAACCCGAATACATAGCCAACAGAAAACACCACAGGGTGGGACAATGATGAAAAGCATAACCAGCCCTTCAAGACCACCTCCAGCACAGGGTCCTTCACAGACCAGACAGCCCTGCATGGGCCACTCTGAGGGCTACAGCTCCTCTCCACCTCTCGTGTGGGTCTGCTCTGCGGGCTACAGGCTCTCCAGCATGATCTGTGCCATGGCCGCCGCCTCACACAGTCTCCTGCCCATCTGGGTGCTCTCACATGGAGCTTCTCAGTCCTTCTCACATGGTGGCTATCAGTCCTGCCATTGCCCTCCACGGGTTGTAGGGGGATAGCTTCCATTCTTGCCATGAGTTGCAGAGGGGTCTCTGTTTATTTTCCTTGGAGGAACCATTGTGGGTTTTGCAGCTACAGACAGAGCTACTAGGTGACAAGTTGAAATACCTGAGTCTGTGGTTAGACAAAGTTCTTCTCCATCCTTCCAGATTGAGGGAAAAAGGGACAAGTTGTCAATCTTAGTAGGTTTTCCTCTGCTTAAAAGTAAGGCATTCCCTGGTTTGTTTGTTTGGTTTTTTTTTTAAAGCTTTCGTACCACTGAGGCAAACATAAACTGTAAGTTTTTTAGTCTCAGAAAGGATTCTGTCCTTTGACTTGGAAGAGTTAAAATGGTGGGAGAACTCAAAAAAAGGGGAAAATTTTGGAATGAGAACGTGAAATTTACTGGAACAGCTCCTTTTAAAAATTCATGCTTTTACTGCTGGTGAAACAGAGAACATGTGGTAGGGGTAGAATGATAACCAGCCTGCCCATTCCTGAGCAGTCCTGCCTGGCTTTATCTTACACACATGTCTTACTCCTGTGTTAGAGAATGGGAGTGCGCTTCAGTGTAGTGGAGTGCAAGCTAGTCTTTCTTAAAAAGACCTAGCTATAGCTTCTATAGGTTCACCTTGGAACTTTTGGAGAGACTCTAGCATAGGGCCATCAAGATGATCAGGGGACTGGAACATCTCCCTTATGAGGAAAGGATGCAGCAACTGGGGCTATTTAGTCTGGAGAAGAGGAGACTGAGGGAAGATCTAATTAATATTTACAAATATCTAAATAGTGGATGTCAGGAGGTTGTGGCATCCTTTTTTTTTCTATTGTATCTAGCAACAGGACAAGGGGTAATGAGAAGAAGTTAGAACACAAAAAAATCCATTTAAACATAAGAAACTATTTTACTGTGAAGATGATGGAGCACTGGAACAGGCTGCCCAGGGAGGATGTGAAGTCTCCTTCCTTGCCTGTGTGACCTGATCTAGGTGGACCTGCTTCTGCAGGGAGGCTGGACTGGATGATTTCTAAAGGTCACTTCTGTCTTCTACCATTCTGTGATTCTATGATCTTGGAACTTGCTCCATATCAGTGTTGGTTTGGAACAAAGGCTAAATATTAGGCATACTCTTAGTTTAAATTCACCTCAACTAGTAGCAGTATTTACAAGATGAATCTCGGCTGAAATGGTGGATTATCTCTGATGGTTTTGCCCTTAACACTACAGTGTTAAGGAGGTCACTCCTTTTTGAAACAAATAATTAAATGAATTGTACCTAGTTTGTAATGACTTTAATCTCTGAATAAGGCGAAGTATAATTTCAGTATTTGGAGTGGCTGTTCTAAAGCAGTTTTGAAAGACATTCCTTCGTCTTTAATGCTGTGACTAAAACACAATGAGATGTATTGTTTAAAATGGTTGAATCTAGGTTGAAGAAAGAATCTAGGTGAAAATATTTGCAGTAATTTATCCATCTCTCAGAGCAATCTAATTTCCAACAGTTAATTAAAAAAAAAAATTTGAAATTCCTTCTTGCGTCTTACAAATCAAAATTGCTTATACTTACTTTCCATAACAATGATATTGACTGTATAAAAAGGAGGTTTTTTGAATTGTATTCATACAGTGTGCAAATATAATTACTTAAATAAGAATAGAGGACACATTAAAAACATGTAAGCTTTAGTAATTGCTTATTCATTACAGACTGAGGTATGTTGCAAAAACAGATGTACAGATGAATACTTTGAGCACATGTAAATGGAACAGTGCTGCAGTAGTGCTGGTTCTTTTTATTTATTTTGAAGGAGAAATTTCAATATAAAAAGAAAATTGCCTAAAAAGGAACTCAAGATTATTTTTCTTGGTGGCAAAAAAAGAAAATGCATCTAAGCATATATGATGCATCAAGCTTCCTTATTTTATATGGTTTGCTTCTATGATTGCTGACAACTTTTTGCAGTAACTTTTTTGAATATATGAGTATTTAGTAGGACTCTGTTTTTGACGCTTGTGTTTTCATTAATTGCTAGTGATATCCATTCGTGTGTTAGACAATACTCTTCAATGGAATTAAATGTCATTGTTTTAAGTCTGTATTTATCTTCTTAGCCTTTTATTGCTTTTCTAGTTCTGTTCCTAACAATATCCAGTCCATCTCAGTGACAGCTTTGATACTTCTTGCAATACCTTCAAGAGCAGATCTGTGGTCTGTAGTGCCACAGGAAAGAACTGGGTTTAAAGTTGTTGGTTTTTTTTATTTTCCTTAAAATACTTACTTTGTTTGGATTTTATTTCCAAAGGGTATTCCTGAAATCAGTATCTCTGACATTATTTTGTGAGTACTGTTTTGAAGAAAACAGGAAAGCAGCTGGAGAGACTTTGGGCACTTTTCAAGAAGGAAGCTGAGGCTCTGGTTTGTAACCTATGTGCAGCAAGAGGGCCAATTTTAACATGGGCTTTGCACTTTATAAAGCATGTCCTAACCATTTGTTTGTGTGGTTTTCTCTGAATTGCTATGAGAGGAGCTCCAAAAGAAAAGCTGATATTGGTGAAAAGTATTTCCTACTCTGAGTGAAGAGGGAACTTGATGGAGTGATAGAAACATGGATTCAAATCCTTTCGGCAGGAGTTGAACTTGAAATTTTGCAAATTTTGCACAAGTTTTCCTCTTCATTTTTTCCCCAACTATTTTCTTCTCAGATTGTGAAAGACAATAAATCCTTATTTGCAGCATTTCTCACTTTGAACATCAGACTGTAAGTTATTGCATCTTTTTTAAAGACAAAACTCAGTTAATTATATGAAAATACATAGCTATGCTTCCTTGTTGAATCTGAGAAAATATAATGGGTATCCTTTAAACATAATTTAGTAGAGCAACAAGATTGCTAAAATAAATGATGATTTAAAGTGCCAAATTCAAATGTGAATGGGAACTTGTTTGGGTATCCTGACAATATATCACAAGTCATTCTATATCTATATATACCTTATTAAAAAGAAAAGACTAGCACTGTATCCCTTTTTACCAAGTAAATGTAAATTACATTCCTATTCTGTTTAACTATTTTGCTGTTTCCTTGCTTTCCATACATTTTCCTTTATGATTTTTATGAATTACCAAAATACTTAGTTTTTCATCACTGAAAGCAGTTCTGATTTTCAGTGCCCCTTTCAAAACTAGAGCATTGTTCCAATCCAGAGAGTCAGCCAGACAGAACTGGCTTTAGCTGACTCTTATTTCAGCTTATTTTACATACCTTAGAGGAGCACACGACTTGTCCCTTTGCTTTCAGCTGATCTGAAAAAAATGTGTCATGGCAAAGTATTTTTCTTAGACAAAATTTAAAAGGAAAGTTGTTGATTTTAATTGCAATTTTAGCGCTTTCAAAAATTCCAAAAATTCTTTCCAGAATTTGATTTTTGGAAATCAAAACAAGTAGACTCTTGGAATTTAGAGTTGGTGTCGGTCTTAGTATTAACTTGGTGTGTCTGGTCTCTCTCCCAAAGGATAAACGTTACAATGGATATTTTAATACTTCATCTTTAGGATGGCTAATATATGATGTAATATATTTTCATATGATGAGCTGACATGACCAATGCCAGGAGAAAGAGCACTCAAATTTCTACAGCCTAAAGGTATGAATTTCTCCTGCCAGTGTTCAGACTCAGCTGTACTTTCTTGGCTGAAGTCTTAACTGACTTAAGATTAAGTGACTAAGAAATTTGCCATCATGAATGGGCAGAGACCCATAGTGGACTAGTTGTGAGTGTACTTACTGTCCATTACTCAGCCTAAGAAAAACACAGAAGTTTCATAATGGCTTTTTCTTAACCCTGTATTTCCCTGAGTTGTGGAGAGTAGAAGGAAGCTTGAAGGCAATTTGTCTCACCATTTAACATAGTGTAAATGAGGTCTAGTTTAAATTCTATTAAAGAAACAAATATGTAAGCAAGTATTTTCACTGGTGTGGCAAATCTCTGGCTTTTGACCCTGTTGCAGCTCCCATTGAAACCAATGGTAAAACTTCTGTTGACTTGAGAATCTTTATTTGCTCTAATGTGGTAGTGACAAGTTTCAATGAAGTAAAGTATTTCACTTTTCACTTATAAAGTAGTAATGTTTAGCCAGATAGCCTTCTGTGAGAATATAACTGTCTGACTAGATGAGGAGAAAGCAGTGGATGTAATTTATCTTGACTTCAGCAAGGCTTTTGACTCCGTCTCCCATTACAACCTCATAGAAAAGCTCAGGCAGTGTGGGTTCAATAAGTGGATGGTGAAGTGCATTGAGAACTGACTGAATGACAGAGCCTTCTGGGCTCTGTCAGTTTAAAGGAGCTGAACCGAATTGAGGACGTGTAGCCAGTGGGGTTCCATAGAAGTATGTTCTGGGGGCAATCTGATTCAACATCTTTGTCAACAACCTGTATAAGAGGACAGAGTGTACCCTCAATAAGTTCCCTGATGACGCCAAACTGGGAGGACTGACTGATTCCCCAGAAGGCTGTGCGGCTGTTCAGCAGGATCTCAACCAGCTTGAGAGTTGGGCAGAGAGAAACCTCATGAGGTTCAACAAGGACAGGTGCAGAGTCCTGCATTTGGGAAAAACGCCCTGCACCAATACAGGCTGGAGACTGACGTGCAGGAAACCAAATCTGTGGAGAGACCTGGAAGTCCTGGTTGTTAATAAACTAACCATGAGCCAGCAACGTGCCCTCATGGCCAAGAAGACCAATGGCATCCTGGGATGTATCAAGAATAGTGTGGCCAGCAGGTCGAGGGAGGTTCTGCTCTCCCTCTACTCTAATCTGTTGAGGCCTTATCTGGAGTCCTGTGTCCAGTTCTGGGCTCTCCAGCTCAAGAGGGAAAGAGAACTTGTGGAGAGAGTCCAGCACAGGGCCACCAAGATGGTCAGGGGTTTGGATCTTTCTTATGAGGAAAGGC
>WBNH01008955.1:11509-23622 GCA_013401255.1 Urocolius indicus | reverse complement strand
GACTTTGTGTTGAATCTATGGGCATCCAGCTGTGTGCTTGAATGTATCAGCCTAGATGAGCGTGACTGGTTGGCCCAGTAAATGTATGTGCTGCACCCAAGGGTTTCATCCCTCCCTAGAGCTCCCATGTCTCACCCTGAATGCTGTAGCAGGTTGCAGCTTTGGCTAGAAGGACTGTTTCCACTGTTGTTGCTCAGCACAATCTGCCAACATGTTTGGGAAAGCTCCTCCCTCAGCACAGCCCTTGTCCCTTCCCCACTCAACCCTCAGCCTGAGCTGGGAACAGGGTCAGGTCAAGCATTTTGCAGCTCTCTGTGCTCCAGCCTAAGTCCTCTCTGTGCCTTTCTGCCATTTCTAGAACTAATTGGCTCTGAGTGACTGATCTGGGTCCTGTGCCCAGGGCTGGCAACAGAGCCCGTGCTGCAGCTGGTAGAGGGAAAAGATGTTGGCTGAAGCCAACAACGTCATGAATGAAACACTGTTTGCCTTGAAACATCCCCAGGCAGCTGCATATGGAGCATGGTAACACTGGTGTTTACAGGGCAGGCCCAGAGCTGCTGGTGTGTGTGAACTCCCAGGGGCTTCCTGCAGCAAGTGCTTGCACATCATAGCTGGAGGGGACAAAGAACAACTCCCCTTTGAGTATCACTGTCCCATGCTCTGCCCCACACACTGCTTTCCAGCATGATGCTTTGGGGAGGGATGCACAACACTGGGGTGACTGGCTGATACACAGAGACTGTGCCAGGGCTGATTTACTATATCCAGTACAAAACCAGGCTGAGTGTGTGCTGCTAGTTTCCACCTTGCTCCCTTGGGTTTATGGCTTTCTCCATTGTTCCTTTATGTTTGCATCGTGCCTCCCTAATTATCCTTCCTAGAGCTGAGCAGTGCTACCAGCACAGCTTCTGCTCATCAGCACTGCAAGGGGAAGGAGGCAGAGCATCCCTGGTGTGGGAACAGGACTGCTGGCCCTACTGGGGACATGTATTGAGGTGTTCAGGACACCCAAGCCCCAGGAAAGGCAGATTGTCTGCTGCACTTCCCATGAAATAACCTCCCACAGCAGATTGTCCCCCTCCCATGGGGCCAAGCTGGATTTAGTGGGAAGGTGGAGCAGAGCAATTATCCTTTGCTCAGAGGGTTAAATCATGCTGTGGTCGTGATGGGTGTCTGACCTTCATCTCCTACCACCAAATTGATACACTGGAATAAACCCCACCTGGAAAAAGCATCATCCTTGAGCCCCACTGTGGTTAGTAATGATCTTTCCATGCCATGTCCTTCCTTGGGTAACAAAACACTTTCAGCCCTGGTACTCAGGGCACCAAGCCTTGGTGGCTCACGCCTCTGCTTGCACATACCCACAGCACACACACACTCACTCATCTGGAACCATGCACTTGCTGGCAGTGAGTTTGGAACTTGTCTCACGATTCTTCAGCCCTGCTTTTCTACCACACACTGTTTGCCCTGCCAGCATCTACCTTGTGAGCCCTATTACCCACTTGATTGTCAGAACAGGGCACCAGAAGAAGGGTTTTTCAGTGCCAGTCTCCCCAGTGGCATTAGAGAGAGACATCTCCTCCATGCTTCTCCTGAGCATCCTCCATCATCTGACTATGAATAGGTGATTTCTTCTGGCATGACACCTTCACCATCACCCCACCAACACCCTTTCAAGCTGCACTGAGATGATCTGAACTCCTGGCTACTGGGAATTCAGCCACAGTAGCACAGGTTTTTGCTTTATAAGGCACAAACAGTAAGTTTCCCGTCACTCCATACTGACCTGAATGTGGCCTAGTGCTTGGATGGGCTTTGTCACCCACTTACCTGGGAGTAGTTTCTATTTATCCCCAGATCTTGAGGGAAACTGTAGAATAAGCACTGATACATACCCTGATCTGCATTCCAGGAACTGTTTCTGTGAGAACTGTTAGCCAGCTCTTAGTCCATTTATCAAGTGCTTGGCTGATGTGGTTGTGGTGTTAATTTCAGCCAGGTTTCCCAAGGAAGCTGGAGCTATACAACATTACTGCTTGTTAATCCTGCTGTTGCCACCTTCCACCCAGCAGCTGAGAAGCAGAGCTCTCACTGATACTGTGCTCTTAAAAGTGGCGTGAAGGTATGCGGCTAGGCTTGAGGAAAGAGACCCACATTAGTGTTCTGCTGAGAAAGGCTTCCTTCTGACATCAACCAAATGGCTAGACACATGGGGAAGCACACCAGAGGCAGCCACAGGAAGCCAAGCTGTTTCTGCTGCCTGTGGAGCTGTTCTTTTTGAACAGAATGCCCCCTGACAGTAAATCAAACACCCAAGGAAAATGTGAAAACCTCTCAGCTAGAGAATCGGATGGAAGTCACGTGAGTGCTCTTCCTAGAGGAGAAATATATAACTAAAAAGCAGCTTATGGGGTTGAGGAATTGAACTGGCTCAAACCAAACCATTCAGCTGAAGATCTTGGGTTGGCTATGTGCAGGAGGAGTTCACTGGCTCAATTTGCCCCAAATCCTGCTGTCAGTGGTGAAAGAATGCCAGCAGACTGGAACAGGCAGGGTGTAGGGTAGGCAGGACTGTCTCTTTTAACAGCAGTTAAAAGAGACACCTCTAAGCGAAGCTCTAGGTGTCAATCAAGCTGGTGTCTTCACCAGGAACAAGTTATGTTTTGTATGTGTTTGTATTTGTATGCATGTATTGTTTCCTCTCCGTTCCTTAAGCACACATCCCATGTGGCTGTCTCCACTGGAAGTGACTGGTCTGGAGGCCCCACTTTGCTTGGCTCTCCTAGCTGTCCATCATTAGCACTCCCCATGTCCCCAGGATGCTCTTGTTTCCAGTGAGGAGTTACCACCACGGAGCCAAGACCTCACCAGGCAGCTAGTATGGGATTCCTGGGTGGAGGTGTGGTGTTGATTGAGCTGTGCTTTGCCATGTTGCCAGTTACAGGTTGAAATGGCTCCTTCTAGGAAAGACCCTCCTTGTGCTTGTGATTTCATGTCCCCAAACCATATGCAGTGGGTTAACCCCGGGCTGGGCACAAGATGCCCACCAAGCCACTATCAATCCCTTCTTCAGCTGCACAGGGGAAAGAAAACATAATGCAAAGTGTGTGGTTTGATGTGATTCCTGTCAGTAACCATCATTCCTTTCCCTTTCTCCATTCCTTCCATGTTACATTTCTACTTCCAACAGCCTCCTTAATTTGGCCACTAAATCAGTGTGGACCAAAAATTGTCTCCTTGCTTTGAGGGGAAATTATGACCTAATAAGCTCTCATTAATGAACTTCCCATCTCCATTCACATTTCTTTTTGTTAAAATTAAGATTTCCCTCCAAATTAATTCCACTCATAATTTTCCCCTGCCTTGGGAAATGAGACTTTTTAAAGCAACATGTGAGTGTGTGTCTCTGTAGATAGATAGAACTGGTTGGGACTGTTCTCTCTTTGCCTCTATTAAACCTAATCAGGTCGTGATCATGGGTCCCTAGGCAACCACTAACTTCCAGCAAGGTGATTAATTCATCTTTATCCATCATAAACGAGATCCAAAATGAATCACCTTCTGTCGGGTGCAATCCTTCCCCTGTCAGAAAATGACCATCCCTAATGTGCAGTAATGCTAACGATGTTTGACACCTGGCTGCACCAGGCTTCTGGCACGCTCATGCATCGGGCTGTCACTTCTCTTCCTGTGCCTCTTGGAGAGGTGAGGCTGCAGCTGCTCATCTTCCTGCCTGAGCTGCCTGAAAGGCTTGTAGGAAACCCCAACCAGTCTCCACGATGTGGGACATTAAGGAGGAAGAAAGGCAAAGGCTTTTCCCAGATGTGATCTCTTGGAGAATTCAGAAGGGTCCTTTCTGTGCAGCTTTAACATGCAAGGTCTGCCTCTTCCCAGAGCCTTGCCTGGAGTTTTTAAGGCTCTGGCCTGTGTTCTCCTGCCACTAATGGCCAGGATAGAGATGACATGCTGTCTGGAATGTGCCTGATGGTAGATTTGCTGAAGAAAGGGGTAGTAGAGCTGTTGACAGAGACCACTAGCTGAGCAGCACCAGAGACACCCAAGGCCAGGTACCAGTTCAGCTTGAGAAATGGGAATCAGCATCAGTCTCTGGGGAGATAATTGGCAGCTCCTTAGAGAGGAAAGCAGCTGCTGATCTCCTCTGCACCTGTTTTGTCATGAGGCAACCTGTGGAGACTCAGGCATTGTCTCTGGAGGAAATGAAGGTCTGGTTCCTCTAGCAGTATTGTCTCCATTGCTTTTGTTTCGTCACACCCTCCATGGAGGAAAGAAAAGCAATGGAGACTGTGGGGGACATGGAGTCTTGGTGGATGGGTACATTGCAATAATAGTTTGCTTTCATGTGGCCTATGATCACTGCGATTTCCCAAGGTCGAGGAGCACAAACCATTTACATCACACTGGTGAGGGACAAGTAGTCTGAAGGCTCTGTCCTCTCCTTAAGCTTCTTCCTTCCCTTGGATAAGCACTGGAGAGAAGATGGGAAAAAAAGTATCATAGAATCACAGAATGGTGGGGTAGGAAGGGACCTTTAGAGCTCTTCCAGGCCAGTCCCCCTGCACAAGCAGGTTCCACTCAGATCAAGTCACACAAGAACGTGCCCAGGTGGGTCTTGAAGCCCTCCAAGGAGAAATTATGTTTTACAACTACTCTTTAGAGCAGGGTTGGGAGCTCAGGCTGCCCCTTTGCTGTGGTGCCCCAAAATCTTGGACCAAGAGTCCTATTGCTTCTCTTCCTCTCTGGCACAGTTACTCACTTAAATCAAAGCAAAAGCTTTTCAGAGAGGAGGCATCAATCCGAGGCACAGTGTGACAGGTGGATAAACAAAGAAGGATTTACCCCAGAGAAAGTGCAGATCTACCCATTAAACACACACATAGTTCCCACCAAAGCTGGTGACTGGCCAAGACATCGCCAGATGATCTGTGTCCAAGGGATGGGCAGGGAGACCCTGGGGCATGTGGTGCCCGAGTCCGGGGGTTGCAGCAGGACAAGGAGGTGCAGCAGAGGCATCACCAGCTGCTCCTCAGTGCAGCATGGCCAGCCCTAACAGTTTCACTCCTGCCTGTGACAGATCAATCTCAAGCCCTGATCCATTACTTGTTTAATAAATCCTTACTCTCTGGTTTTTCATCTTCCAAGGAGATTTCACACACCAAAGGCAGCTGCCCAGCCTGTGAGATTACCAACGGGAGCACAGTGACTGATCTCTGGCAGGGATGCTCTGACATTATGATTTCCAGAGGACGTGTTCTCAGGGCTGCTTAAGAACCAGGTGTGAGAGCAATCAACCCATCCTGCTAGCCCAGACTGGGATGAAATGTAAGAAGCAACTGGGGGATATGCTGTGAGTTCAGAGAGCCACTGAATGCAGCTGAGAGCTCAGGGATGTGAAGCTCCACACGTCTCTAGTCCCAGATTCTGGTGGCCATGCACCTTCCAGCATTTCCTATGGCTCCCAGTCCTTCCTCAGTGGTTCTACCCCACCTTCTCTTTTCTGTCCTGCCTCTCTGTCACAGTCCCACCACGCTTGCTGGACTCCCTTGGCTACTGAAATCTTTGCTCCCCACACATTTCTCCTGATGGAGTCATTAGGATCTGAGCAACACTGAGTACAAAGGCAACCACACCACAGCCCAGAGTGGGACTTTTTGTGGGATCTCAGCAGAAGAAGCCTTGGCACACTTATTCTCAGGGCAATGAGCCTGTGTAAACTTTAATGAGGAGTCCAGGGAAGGGTGGAAAAGAAGAGCAGTTGCAGCATTCATAACACATTAAGGAAGTCTTCCCTTGTAACAGCATCTATTACTCACTTTTCTTTAGCAGTAGAAAACCTTAACAGAGAAAAGTCCCTTGTCTGAGAGCCTCTTTGAAGTTATTAGAGAAAGTAATAACTGTGCTTTCTGGGGTGGGGGGAATAAATCAATGGAATGATCCTAGGCTGAGGTGCTGTCGTTGCTGGAATTTGATTCTGCTTTCTGTAAGGAAAAAACAAGGCTCAAAATACATTAACAGGGCCAAAAAGAGCAGCAAAAGAGAAAATATGGCTCTGGTGAGGGTTCAAATTGCAAGGCACTGTTGGAGCAACATGGCTTCAGTACATTAAATGATCCATTCCTCTGAGAACTGACAAACCTACGTCACCATGAAGTTGCTTAACCCTTCCAGATGGTTTCATCAGTTTGATGCTTCCTGCAATACCTCAAAGGATTCAGTTACACCCAGGTAAGGCAATATCTTGTTACACAGAGGAGTTAAACTTGGGGGTGTTAATCACAGCAGCTGAACAGGAGCCAGCAGCTCTGTGCCCAGGGGGGCAAGAAGGCCAAGGGCATCCTGGCCTGTATCAGCACTGGGGTGACAGCAGGAGCAGGGCAGGGATTGTCCCCTGTGCTGGGCCCTGGGGAGGCTGCAGCTCCAGGGCTGTGTCAGTGCTGGGCCCCTCACTCACTGCCACAGGNCGATTCTATGATACAGGCTCCTAGGGAGCTGGGGCAGTGCCCAGCCCCTCAGGGATCCCAAAACCGTGGAGCTGAGGTGCTGAGGGCCAGGGGTCAGTGATGGCTGTGGCAGGGTGAGGGAAGGGCTGGGACTGCAGGAGCTGAAAGGGCTTTGCCAACATAAATGATTCTGTGATTCTATGATTCTATGAAATAAGGAGAAGATAAGAGAAAGATGAAGGAATTAGGGCAGGGGAAGAAAAGCCAAGCAGAGAGAGGAGATGACCAAGGCTTCATCCCCAGCATTTTCAAGGCTCAGCTGAGGTATGTGGAGTAGCTGTTGAATCCATCCCTTCTGACAAGGTTTCTCAGGAGCTGGGTGATGGATTCTCTCATCCCAGTAGTGGGAGCCAAAAGGGCAGAGATCATTTCTTACAGACCATCGTTATCTTGATGGCTGGTGGCTTTGCATCTCTTTCAGAAGGATCCTGAAGCCAACCACAAGATATTTGGATTTTCTGCAACAGTTCAGCCCTGTCCAGGGTTTGCCAAGGTCTGCCCAGTTGTGTCCAGCTTGGCTTTCTTGATTTGCCCTCTGTGGAAGAGAGTTCTGTCAGACTTTTGACAACTCAGATCTTTAGAGAGCCTCTCTTTGCCAGGACAATCCTGCTCTTGCCCTGGCTGGTTACTGTAAGCCTGCAGACAGAGGTCCAAGTAGGCTGAATCTATATGGTGCCAAGGATGCTCCATGTAGGATGCCTCACAGAGGGTGTTACCCTGCAGAGTGAAACCTTTGAATATTAAGGAATATTCACTCAGCACATCCTGAGCCCTCTCCTCACCTCACCTATAAATACTTGCATGAGGAATTTTCTAGCCTGGAGATCTCTCCCAAGGTGGAGGGTGTAAGGTCCAGCACACCTACCAAAGCTTCCTGGTCTCAGCAGGTTGGAAGGTGGCCTGAACAAAGCTTCCTCTTATTGGATCTATCCCTTATCATACAGTCACATTGAAGCCTGTTTGTTTGACAGAACATGTGCACAGTGAACAACTTCTGTTTTTTGCAGGGTAAGGAAACTGGCTGAGAGATCTCTGAACAGCAAAGGTATCACTCCCACAAGACAGGTTGTTGGTATGTTTCTGTCTGTGCAGCAGCTTGAACCAGGTTCACAAATAAAAGAAGGAAGGGAGAAGGAGAACAGGTCTGCTTTGAATGGAGAGGGAAGGCAGAGGGGCTGAACCATTCAGGAAAGTGCAATCCCAGCCCTCCTAGTTGGCTGCCCAGCTCCTATGGCTGATACACATCTCAGAGCCTGAGTGAGGAGTCCCAGAGCAGAGAGAAAAGCTTTGCTTTCAGGTCTGCTCCAGGATTGTTTTGCACTTTCCTGTGGTTTCATAACGTCATTCTACATTGTGCAGTTACAAACTTGACCTGATGCCCAGGGTAAACACCAGACTATCCTCTGTTCTAACTCTTCAGAGCAGCTTGTCTGGACTCCCTCTGTCAGTGAGGAGTGGTGATGCTTCTGGGCACAGCTGTATTTCTTCAGCTATGTCTCATAGCAGGAGAATCCTGTGCCCTAGAAAGGCCAGTTCTCTTCATCAGAGGTAAAGGCAGGCATGCCACCAAGCTCAGGGGAATAGAAGATAGGCTGCATCTGCTTTGCACACAGCTGTGTTTAGACAGATGAAACCCAACCAATTGTTTCCACTTTTAAACCTACCAGGCTCTGGAGGCAAATCTTTATAGTGCTGAACAATGGGAGTTGTTGGATCTCCTTAAAGATGATGGCTTCAAACCTCTCAGTTCATGCAGGCACACCTCAGGGTCAAGGCACAAGAGAATAATATATCCTGCTCCAGACGGAGCAGAGAGATGCCTCACTGCACCCTCCAGCCCTGATCAGCAGCAGCAGCAGCGAGCACGTGAAACCTTTGGTCAGGTTTTGGGCTGACAAGTGCACAGGGTTGCTGGATGTGTCCCATTCTACTTCTAACCTCTGGGGGTGAGTTTGGAAGAGGCTCCTTACCGAGATTAATCACTGCAGAAAGAGTCTGTGTGTATGTTGCACGTTAAGGCCAGACATCTGGGGCCAGTTATCAGTCCTGGAGCATCTTTGAGCTTCAGGGCACCCTTCAGGAAAGTGATCAGCCAGTACTGAGAGCTGCCTGCAGAAACAGGCAGGAGTGGAGAGCAACCCTTCCTGAAGGGAGCTTGAGCTGAGCTGTTCAGAGGACAAGTTAAGTTACTTCACATCCTCTAAGCCCCTCTCATGAAACCTCCTCTTCCCGTTTGGAGGTAATCTTCCTCCCCTTCTCATCTGATGAGAACACAGAACAGTAATCAAGAAGCCAACCTGAGCCAGAGCAGCCTTCCAGACCACTCATATCCCAGAGCATCAGGCTTCCTCACCCTCCCTCTCCACCCAGCAACATCTGCACTCCTGCTCCAGCCTTGCAGAAACCCCTCACCACACCTGCACAGGGGCAGCTGCTTCTGTTTCAGGGCTCCTGAACCAGGGACCCTGAGCCAGATGGAGCAGACAGGTAGATCTGCCCATAGCTTCTTCTCACAGGGAACTCTCTTCAAAGAGCAAAAGGGCTTTTAAACTCTAAACCCAGTTTTATGAGAATATAAACTTGAATAACTATGTTTCTGAAAGAGAAGGAAACTCAGGGTGACTAAGCCAGATGGAACAGAAATAAAAGCTTATAAACAGATCACTCTTTCTTCCCACTGTATCCTCATGGATGAGTCTTTACCTCTGGTTTTATCCAGCTCAGTGGCTTTCTGAGTTGTAACAGACTCCCGTTGAGTCCTTCTGACCCCTGGCACTTCTTTTCCTTTCTATTACCTCCCCAAAACACTTGTCCCAGCTGGGAAAACTCCATCCCAATGCATGGGAAATCTCACTGTGCGGGATCAGGAAAGCAACTCAGAAAGGATAAGATCCACTATGGCTACTCTGATGCTGATACAACTTCCAGTCTGCTGCAGGAACAAGTGGGGGGCGTCCTTTGCCTTTCCTTCCTCCTTCAAAGGAAGGCAGAAGTGATTTCATGGGAATATGCCTGGAACATGCCAGGAATCCCTGTCCCTGACTGGCTTCTTGCATTTGCTGGGGTTGCTGGACAAGATGACTTGTCCAGACATGATGCATAGACCACAGGGGTTTATCCACATCCTTCCTGAGCAGAGGGTTCTTTCCATGTCAGAGCATCTCTCTTATGAACACTAAGCAGCACTTAGGATGATGAACAAGCTGCTTTTCTCCCAGCATGATATGTGTACACTTGTTATCCCACATTCTTTCATCCTTGGGCAAGCATTTATCAATTAAGAGGTTGAGGTGTGGGATTTTGGTGCTTCAAAATGCAAATTCAGCTCTGAACACTCAAGAAGAAATACAGAAGCAAATATTCCAAGGGCTGAGATCCTTGCACTGAAAAAGAGAGAGGCACTTGTGCCTCTCTGAGCACCAGAGTGTTGCTCCCTGCTCAGCAAGAAGATGCAGTTCAGCAGAGCAGAGGTGACCTCCTGCAGAGTGGCAGGTGCTGATTAGCTACAGACAGGAATGTCACCACTTGTTTCCAAAGATGGAGAGGCTGGGGAGACTCCAGTGAGTGTGTCCCAGGGCTGCCTATTCTCAGGCAGTGCATCTGAATTTCACAGAGGTAGATTGCAGGAGGATTGCCACAGCCAGGCACAGAAGTGCCAGGCACTGAGGTGTTGCTTGTCTCCCAGGTCTAAAGCTTTTGGGTCCTGCAGTATTGAACTCTCAGGAATGAGGCAGAATTCCCATTGTCCTGATTTTCTGCATGTTGGAGTGGAGGAGCTTGGTGTGTGGTGAAGCTGTGTGTGACTGTCCCACAAGGAGTGGGGAGACATCTCCCCCTGCCACCAGCAAACGTTGGCACAAGTGCCTGATGTCTGCCTTGTATTCACACGTAATTTTCCAGCTGCATTTCTCCTGCTGTTTCCCCTGAGGACTTCAGCCTGGTTTGTCCCTTCTCATGAGTGTTAGATGAGAAGGAGCATCCCTGACTGTGGTGCTGTGTCCCACAGGGGGTTCTGCATTTCCCTTGGGAAGAGGCAGCCTGCATTTCATGTCCTACGTGGGCAATCTATCCTCTACCTTTACTCCTGTTGTACCTAACGTGGACACAACCACAAAGCCAATATCCCAGTCTCTGGTGTGAGCTATGCTGTGACCATGCCTGACAGATCCAGGTCTGCAGGGCAGAGAGGTTGAGAATCCTGAATTGGACAGTCCTGACAACCTGATGCCGGCCTTAGCGCGGACGCCCGCTCGGCATAGCGCACTGCAGCCCAGAACTCCTGGGCTCAAGCGATCAAGCCAGGGTCAAACTACCACACAACCACATCTGCAAATCAGGACTTTGAGCAGCAGCTGGGTCACACAGGCTCTGCAGGACTTGCCATCCATGGGACAGTGCAAATGTTGGGCAACAATAGCACTGAGATCTCCATGACAACAGCTAAATCCAGTGACTGCTAAGTCACTCTGTTGATTTAACCTTTGGTGTGTTGTGTTCTCTTCTGTCAAAAGGGGAGTTTCTCCTGGGGATCCTTTCCCAGCACAGTGCTGCCCGTGATCTCTTATGAATCTGCAAGAGAATCATAATAACAAAAACAAGTCATTACTGGTAAAATCCACAGCAAGTGATTCCTGATCCTGCAGCACCAGCCTGGACAGGGCATGGGGACAAAGCTGTTGCCCACTCAGCCACCAGTTGTGTATCAGGAAAGCCACTGAGTCATCCAGTTCAGCCTTCTGTTCTACCAAACCTCCTCCTCAGGAACACACTCATGGTAGAGCAGCTGCTTTAAATCAGGTGGAAAAGTTAGGATGAGGTTTGATGGCTGTAAGATGGAGCTTGAAGGAACAAGCTGAACAGAAGGAGCAAATGATAACAGTGAGGAGAGTTGAGCATTGGGACCACTTGCCAACTGGCACTGTACATTTTCTGTTAATTGGCAACTGTAAATCAAGGCTGCACATCTCAGAGTCAGGCCTGGGTGCAGCAGCACTGGGTGGGCTGTGCTGGTGAGGTGGTGAGGTGAGGATGGGTCCCTCCTAAAGCCTGACTCCTCAGTAATGAGCTCTGTTGTGTCTCTTGATGCTGTTTCCTGCCAGGCTGCACGGAAGCCTCCCACCTCCCAAGGCTTTTCCAGACTCAGACATTCATTATCACTTCATTAAATGTAATGACTTTGGGACTTCCAAAGAAAAACATCAGCTGGTGACTCTCAGAGTCCTGCCACAACTCTGCTTGTGAGAGGCAGGCAGTGCCTCCTGGATCCTCAAGCACTCAGTGAGAGTATCTGCCATCTTCCTGTGTGGGGCTGTTGCTGCTCTGACCCTCTCTCTGGCACACACGTTCACTTGGCCAGGACAGCAACCTCAGCTGGGAAGGGATCTGTCTGAAAACTATCTGAGTCCTCCCTTGCTGTGGGAATACAGACCTTCTCTTCTGCACAGGGACTGATCATGTTTCCAGAGAGAGGCGAAAAAAAAAAAGTCATGGCTGCAGGAATCCCCTGGGGATTGTGAATGGAAAGGAAGGAAGGAAGGAGGGGAGAAAGAGAGAAAGAGAGAAAGAGAGAAAGAGAGAAAGAGAGAAAGA
>WBNH01008955.1:0-11481 GCA_013401255.1 Urocolius indicus | reverse complement strand
AGAAAGAAAGAAAGAAAGAAAGAAAGAAAGAAAGAAAGAAAGAAAGAAAGAAATTCTGTGTGTCTCTAACAACCTGGTCAGATATGATGCTGAGTCCCTGGGGACAATGGGGACACTTTCCCGTGGAGTCCCTATTTCCAACAAGAGAAATCTCTGTCAAAATGAGTAATGTATGGCTCAAGCACCCCTGGGAAAGTTGGTGGTTTGCACCAGGAAGGGGGCATGGGGCCTCCATCCACCCCAGGAGACCTGAGTGTTGGGGAAGGGGATACAGGGATAACTGCTGGGAAATGTAGCTCTGAATAAACGATCAGAATCACAGATTATTTTTGCCTTTCCCTGCGTGGATGGAGGGAGCAGCCTCATCACTGTGGCTTGGGGCGTGCTCCCACAGGACAGAGCAGCACTCTGCTCTGCAGGATGGCAGCATGATGGAGCATAGGTGCAGCGTTCAGCACCCACAGCTGCAGCCTGTGATTAAATCCAAAATGCAGCACATAAATCAAGGAGTTTCTTCCAGAGGCAAAGAGCAAGAGCTGGCCTACAATTGCAGCCAGAGCCTGGCAGGTCATCAGCTCTCCACTGTGGGAGAGAGTACAGCCTCATTGCTCCTCATCTGTTCCTTACACAGGCATCGTGGCAGGGCAAGCCAGCTCTGCAGGATGGAGACTTCACGTGCTGAGAGCAATAGTGTGGGAGATGTCTGCTAGAACTGGAAAACCTCATCGCTTTCCACAGATATGACCTCCCCCAGGCTCTGCAAGGGGCTATTGGGAATGTTCACCCTTGGCTTATTGAGGTCCAGCTGCCCTCTGGCACCTCCTGGATGTGGCAGCATTTGGAGAGGTTGTCAGAGGACGTGAAACAGCCCCAGGCTAAAGCAGTAGGGTAATAAACAGGACAGGAAATATACCTCCTGCCAAAGATTATGTGAGCCTTGAAGAAAGGGATGACAAGGTGTATCATGTATCACCAGCTGGATCCCCATAAGTCATGCTGGGACCTCCTCCAGGCCTGTATCCCTGGGATATCCAGGTGAGCACTTCCTTTGCAAGGATGCCAGTTACTACACAGGGCACAGTAAGTATGATCCATCCTCTCTCCATCAACACAGTGAGGATAAACCCAGGGAGGCTGGATCATTCTGTCCAGTCACAGTGCTGCAGGGCCTGGAGTGGGAGCACAGGGAGGTGGAGGAAGGCCTGGATTTGCTGCACCTTTCTTGTGGGACACAAAGAACTCCAAAAAGAAGTCTTTGTCTTGAGAGCACTGAGTTCAGGGAGTGCTTTTAAATGCAACTGTAACTGCCAGAGAAAAACACAGACGATTCATGGCAGAGATCACAAAACCTATGTGCTGGGGGGTTTCCCTCAGGTGCTTCACAAGGGATCTCACCTGCACAGACACCCCTGGGTTTCTACTGTCTTTTTATGAACTGTGGTGTAAAAAGGAGAGGAAAGCCCACCTCCCATTTGGTCCATTGTCTGAGAAATGCTGCAGTGGCTGCATTTCTGTCAGGGTTTTCATGTGGTCTTCTGCAATCGGGGCTCATGAGTCAGTGGCCACTCATTGCCTGCCTGCACTCCTTTTGCAGGCACAGTCTATTCAAGCCATTCCAGCTGTCAGTTCTGAGATGAGAGGGAGATCTCACTGTGTGTTAGTGAGTGCAAGGAAAGTGGAGCTGCCTGGAAAGACACTGGCTCTGGACCCTCTGCAATTTGTCCTGGAGAAGGCAAGAGTGATGCTGATGTGGAGTGACAAGTGTGGAGCTATGAGAGCAAAACAAATGGTGGCAATGCCCTTGCCAAGGATTTCATAGAATCACAGAATCATTATGGTTGGAAAAGACCTTTGAGATCATGGAGTCCCAGCACTGCCCTCACCCTGCCATAGCCCAGCACTGACCCACAGCCCTCAGCACCTCAGCCCCACGGCTTTGGGATCCCTCCAGGGCTGGGCACTCCCCCAGCTCCCTGGGCAGCCTGGCACAGGGGCTGACACCCCTCTCAGGGAAACAGTTCTGCCTCAGCTCCAACCTCAACCTCCCCTATATAATTTGAATTAAGCTTTTGAAATGATGCTTTGGAGGGATCACCTCAAAAACTTCAAGGAAAAGAAGCAACTTGAAACAACAGGGACAAAGTCCCCTGGAAAAGAGCTCCAAAATAAATTCCAATCAAGGCTTAGGAGGAGTATTAACATGTGTGAAAACAAGAACATGTTTCCATTGGCATTTATTGTCCAAAGAGTGTCACTTAAAGATTCTTGCTAGAATGAAATAATAAGATCTATAGAGATAAGGTAATGAAAAGCCAGACAATCACACAGCCTTACCCTGGCAGTCAGGCAGCAAAGGATCAATCAGATTTCAGCCCTTCACATAAAAGAAGTGGGTTCTGCCTTTTATTAAGCTGGTGTGGTGAGAATAAGACCTCAGGTAAAACGTGGCTCCCCATTGTAGCAGGGAAAGTCCAGAGGGCTCCAGAGAGTCAGAAAAGCAGCAGCAGCAGCTAATCCCCAGGAGGAAGCTGAGGAGGATGGGGCCATGCAAATGCTGTGCTGTGTCCATGCAGGCTGCAAGCACAGCTCATCTAACAGCACCTGGAGCACAAACCTGGAGCAGCAGGAACTCAAGAGCCAGCAATGTGGCCTCGTGGGCAAGAAGCCAATGGCAGCCTGGGGGCAGCAAGCAGAGTGTGGGCAGCAGGGCCAGGGAGGTTCTGCTGCCCCTCTGCTCTGCCACAGCTGCTGAGGCCTCATCTGGAGTCCTGTGTCCAGTGCTGGGCTCCCCAGCTCCAGAGGGACAGGGAACTGCTGCAGAGAGGCCAGTGCAGGGCCACCAAGATGCTGAGGGGACTGGAGCATCTTCCTTGTGAGCAAAGGCTGCAGGACCTGGGGCTGTTTAGTCTGGAGAAGAGGAGACTGAGGGGGGAATCTCATTAATAGTTACAAGTATTGAAAAGGTGTTTGTCAAGAAGATGAGGTGACACTTTTATCTGTAGTGTCCAGTGACAGGACAAGGGGTGATGGAACACAAGAACTTCCACTTAAACATAGTAGGAAAAGCTACTGTTTGGATGAGGGAGCCCTGGCACAGGCTGCAGTGGAGGCTTCTTCTCAGGAGGCTTCCAAACTTGCCTGGACACGTTCCTGTGCCCACTGACTGAGGGCAGGTCCTGTCCAACCTCTACCATTCTGTGATTCTGTGATTTGAACTGGAAAGTTAAGAAAACTCCATTATAAGCAAGATACCCAGGACCATGAGCAAGACCAGAGTGGGAGTTGAGACGAGGGAGAGCAACACACCCAGGAGTCAAATCTGAAGGCATCTCATCTGGTATAGTGCCTTGTGTTTGCAGGCTGGTGAATGAACACACATGCAGAGCTCAGTCCTGACCTAAATAAGACAAAACTATCTGCAATGTTGAAAGTTCTCTGATGCAATCACACCACTTATGAGGTGCTGGGTCTGTCCCCTAGAGCTGCAGAGCTCTGTGCTACCACTGCTCAGAGCCCACACACAGCTGAGACTGCTGCAAGCAGAGCAGAGAAAGGCTAGTCATGAGCTTTTTCACACTGCCTGGGTCAGCAGCAGGCCTTTGTCCTTTATTGGGAGCTCAATTAACTCAAGTGACTGATGATCTTAAAGGTCTTTTCCAACCTAAATGATTCTGTGATGGTGTCACAGGAGCCTTTAACTGCCGCCTTTTCACACAGCTACAAACCTCACAAGGGCTCACAGAGCTATGCTCAGGGCTTTGAACACTGCTGTCCAGCATGGGGAGTGGCTCCTCCCTGATTCAACAAGAGCCTTGAGGGCCCGAAGGAGCCTTGTTGGTTTGATTGCCAAATCTCCAGTGGACCATCAGGTACTAAACACCTACCCTGCACTCCCAGGGAGGTTTGTTGCTCCGTGTCAGGGTCTTAATGCACTTTCTACCTGGTTTTGCTCCTATTCCCATGACACAGGCCACACTAATTGCACCAGAATCCAGAGGGATGGAAATTTTCCCTCCCCCACCCAAGAAAGTGTGGAATGGATGCAAGGACAAAGTGTCAACACAACCAGCTCTTGAAGGAGGCTTTCATTGCACACAGCTTAATTCTGTGTCTGAATGAAACACTTCACAAGCACAATGCCCCTCAAATGAATAAGATGCAGAGCTTAGTGCTGCACAACACTCTGCATCTCAGGTCTGATAGTTAATTAACAGCTGGCAGTTACTTCCCTGATGAGAGAGGCTATGGATCACTAGGAATAAATGGTCACACACAGGCTTTCAAGGCACAGAGCAGAAACCAAGGAAACTGGCAGCTCTGCCCACCAGTGACACGAGACTTTGCAACGACTGTGGGACTCTCAGGAAATGGCATTAAACCTTCTCAGGCCAAAGAATCAGAGAATCCCAGAATGGTGGGGGTTGGGAGGGAGCTCCAAAGCTCATCCAGCCTAACCTCCTGCTGAAGCAGGTTCCCCTGTCTCAGGGAGCACAGGAACATGTCCAGATGGGGTTGGAAACCTCCTGAGAAGGAGCCTCCACACCCTCCCTGAGCAGCCTGAGCCTGGCTCCATCACCTCAGCACCAAAGGACTTTCTCCTCCTGTTCCAATGGTGCTTCCTGTGTTCCAGCTTGTGCCTGTAACCTCTTGTCCTCTCACTGGGCACCTCAGAGCAAAGGCTGGCCCCATCCTCTCAACATCCACCCTATAAGTGTTTATAAGCACTGATAAGATCCGTCCTCAGTCTCCTCCAGACTAAACAGCCCCAGGTCCCACAGCCTTTCCTCATCAGGAAGATGCTCCAGTCCCCTCAGCATCTTGGTGGCCCTGCACTGGCCTCTCTGCAGCAGTTCCCTGATCCTCTGGAGCTGGGAAGCCCAGAACTAAGCACAGAAAATTTCCACCAGTTGCAGTTCTGTTTGGATCTAGCACACTCCAGTTTCCCACAAACAGTGTCACAGCTCTGGGAATGCTCCTCCTCAGAAGCAAATGCCAGCCAAATGTGCCACTGGGCTTCAAGAAACCTGGCTGGAAAAGGAGCTGCCAGCCTAAACACTCCTTCATGTGAACAGGGCCACAACGTGGCTTGGAGGTGCCCTCGTGAGCAGAGTGTGCAAACAATGTGCAAATAGGACACCAAAGTCAGGACTTCTCATGCCCTTACATAAACATGCTTGGCAGGTCAGCCCAGCTTTGAAATGGCAATGGTCAGCCTTGGGGTCACATGAGAAGAGAGGAGCAGGACAGGAGCCCCTGGACAACAAGTGCCCCACAAGAGGAGACTGAACACCCTGGGAAATCCAGACATCTGCACCAGGGGAATGAGGCAAAGGTGCCAACTCTTGGTTCCCTGTTTCCTTATTCCTTTACTGACTGCAGTGTATGTGTCAGCTTCAGTCTTGCAGATTAAGAAGCCTCTAACCAAGGGGGATTCATTTTTGCTCGACTTCCTTCTGTCTCTGCTCAGGCTCAATGCTTGCCTGGCTCAGTGACTTGCAGAAAGCCTTATCCTGAAGAGGCTCCGATCTAAGCTGATATTACAAATGAAGCGAGCCCTGATATCATCATTTCACAGTGTGACTCTGGCACCATGAAAAAACAATTTATCTAGATGGCCTGAGCAGAGCCAGGGTGAACACAGATCCTCCATCAGCCCTCTGCGAGGCTGCACTGTCATTTCCTACAAGATAAATAAACTTCCTCCAGGTCAATAAAACCAGTCTGTGTTCTCCTACTGCAGCCAGACATCAAACTGCCTGTTCTCACTCCAAACCACAGGGACTAGTGGTCACAGCACAGCACAGCTGCCTCAGGAAAGCAGTGGCTGGAGGAAATGCCAGAGCAGGGAGCAGAGAGGTGCATCTCCTCCTGCCACAGGGCCCTGGACAGACCCTCGTTACTCGTCTTGCCTTTCTAGCAACCCCAGTGCTTGAGGAGGTGCAGCTGCCAGAGCACTGCATGGCATTTGCATCTAGAAATGGTTCCTCCAAGGACAGACTTGAACATTACAAAACTCTGAGCATCTAAGCTCCCCCTGACTCCTGGTCTGATCCTCACATTGCTGTACTTGAGATCTTGGTGCTTTGAGGGACAGTCAGGACCTTTGCAAAGCCTCTTGGAAGAAGGAACTCCTCCTGACTGGAGAAATAGAGGCACTTCCCTGGGGACACTGCATCCCCTGAAGGAGCATTCCCCCAGCTTGCAGGCGTGTTCTCTGCAGGGTCCTTCTGCAGCCCACTGCACCCTGCTTAGCTCAGAGGTTTCTATCTACTGCTCCTTCCTTCTTTTCCTCCCCACGTCTCCTGCTTTTTGCTCCTTCTGGAACATCCTTGTCTTGAAGCTGCATCACACAGTGAGGCTGGGGACCAGCTGCACCTCTCTGGTCGTGCAGCTTCAGTGCTGAGGGTGCAATTCCCCATCACAGGTCACAAACACGTGCCAGGAATAGATGGAAAACTTAATCCCTGTAACACTGCAGACCAACAGCTACAAGGGTCGTTGCTGCAGGAGAGAGGACAGGGCTGTGAGTGATCCCAGTGCCCTGGGTCTTGTTGCCACAGAGGAGCCTTGTCCATGGGGCTTGGCTGCATTACAGTGACTGGGGGCTTCAGTGACTGTGCCACACTCACTTTGAGAAAGTTTTGGGTCCCAAGAGCCAGTGAGTGCTGTTAGAGATGTCTCTTTGTACACCCTTGGCCAGATTTCTACTTGCACTTGCTCACAAGAACCAAGCAGGGTGGGACAGAGAGGGGACAAGGAGGCCATGGGGAGCAGATGGGGAAATGCAGCCTGAGGAGAAACCACCCTGCAGCAGAGCTGACCCCACAATTAGCCAGATCACGAGTTTCCAGCTCATCAGTCCTACAGTAATTAACCAGGAATAATCACTTCCTCGGCCTAAAGGGCTGTTGCTGTTATCTGTGGGGTGGCTGTCACCTTGTTCATTTCTGAATGGCCTCAGAAGTTCAGGTGTCGTTACCCAGCAGCTGCAGGGACGTGAAACTCTGGGGCACTGCTCTTGCTTTAACACATTATGGTCTAACCCCATTAGAGTGGCAGGAGGGAGGAGTGGTGAGGGCTGCAGGGCAAAAAACCACTGAGATGCAGTCACTGATGCATTCAGGAACAGAAGCAGCAGCTGGCTTGTGGTCAGTGTATCTGAGGCTGTGCTGACCTCCAGGAGCAGATTTGGGCTGCACGTGCAATGGGAACATTTGATGTGGCAACTGTGCTTTGCCTGTGACACAAAGAGATTTCCTGCTGCTGCACAAAGCTAACAGCTCTTGAAAGCCACACACTGAATCAGTAGATCCTTGTGCAGATACCCCCCCAGCACAGCCCAGCACTGCCCTGCTTGCACCCCAGCATGAATCAATGCACCCTGAATGGACGAGACTGAAATCCCCACCTGCCCTCACCCTGTGGATCCTGCCACAAAGGTCATCCAGGGGTGTTACAGAGGGGTGATGGGTGCCAGTGCTGTAGCAGAAGGACCTTATTCAGCTCAGAAGGCCACTGTTCAGCTCACAGGATGTGTTCTGCATCCCCAAGTAAGGGAGAAAATTAAATGGCAGCACGTGATTCATGTGGTGTCTTTGCCAGCACTTCATGGCCCCAGTTGCCAGGTTGGCTGATTCTTTCCCATTCTATTTTGAAAAGTGAGCAAAAGACCTGGGGCAGAAAACAAGGGGCACAATTCATGGTTTCCAGGAATAGTGACTGGCAAATGAAGGCGTGAGATTTGGCAGGAGATGGGGAAGCCTGAATCACCAGTAGTAAACTTCAGGGTAGGCTTTGAATGATTCTCACTGATTCCTTTTCAGGACCAGCTCAGATAAAAGCCTGCAGGAAAAGCTGAGGGCCAGGACTGGTTCCAGGCAGGAGACTTAGGAGCCTGGGAGGCATCCTGCCTGCAGCTCAGCACCCCCAGCAGACAAAGCACTCAAGTGCAAATAAGACACAAGCCTGCCAGCTCCATCCTCCCAGCCTTGTCATTTTGTTTACTGGTACAATGAGCTGATTTTACCTTTCTGGGAAATCCTTTGAGGATCTCAAGTGGGAGTGTGATGCAGAGCAGCATCCCAGCGTGACCTGTGAGCCTGTGAGCGTTGACACACACACAGAGCAGAGGATAAAGGCTGGGACAGGGCCCCCCAGGGTCCTGCAGAGCTTCAGGTCCCTGGGAACCCTGTGGGGAATCAGACAGCTCATGGCCCCTTCTCATCCCACAATGCTTGATAAAACTAGAGGCAAAAGAAGGGGCCAGGAAGCCTTAGAAACAAAGCATTGGAAGAAACAGGGGACAAAGGAGATCAAGGCTGCAGCAAGGAGAGGTGGAGGAGGAGGGTGGTGGAAAGAGGATCCAAAAACAGGGCAAACACAAGGGCTGGAGGTAAGGATGTGATCCTCTGAATCACAGAATCGTTTTGGTTGGGAAAGACCCTTTAAGACCATCAAGTCCAATAACTTACCTGAACCTGTCTGCATCTTCTTTTGGTGAGCAGGACAAAACCAACAGTGTCTGAAAGATTTGGGACAAATCTCACTCTGGTTCTCCGTTACACTGGTACCTGCAGAGCTGTGGCAGGTGCTCTGGGCAGAAAATAATTAAACTGAGCCTCTTCAAAGGCCTGGGAATGAATCCTGATCTCACCAGTACAGGGTCCCAACTCCTTTCAATTGCAGGGACACCCAGAGGGCACAGCTTGAGCTGGGCCGTGGCTGCTGAAGGGCTTGGATGAGGGTTACTCACCTGGGCTCTGCCATCAGTAGCTCTCCCCACTTCCTCTGCTCTTGGAGAGCTCATTTGTCTTCGCCCTGTAAAAGCACAGCAGGAACTGTTGGTGCCTGGGACACCTCTGGGTGACATTTTCCAGTGCGAATCAAAACAGAGGTGTCAGAGAGCTCTGCAAACAGAGTCACTCGGATGCATGATGTCTGTTCCTCCCTACTCTGAGGAAAAAAAACACCCCAAAACCTATTTGAACTGCTGGGAAACGATGCTGGATGTGAAGAGAGCAGAGCAGTGTGAGGGCAGAGCCCACAGCCACTCTGCCCTGGTTAATCTCTGTGACCTCCTGGATCTCCACCCATTTTCCTGCATCTTTAGCCTCTGACACACATCAGAAACTCCACTGAGCATCCTTGTTTAATTGGACTCCTCAGATCAGCTGCTCCCTACCTGTCTCAGTCTCTTGGGTCCACCCACAGCCTCTGTTCAGGATCCACACTCGTCTGGAAGGATTTTCCTGTCACCACCCACTGATGCACTGGGAATGACCCTCACCTGCAGACAACACCAATTGCAGCACCAGAAAGATTTAGTTCTACTGGTTAAAATTCATGTCCTCGTTGGGTGCAGAGGTAATTAAATCTTACTGTCATTATTGTGTAATAAAGGGCAACTGAAATGTGTTTAATATGGCTGGGTGAGAGGTGCTTCATTATATAACTCAGTTATATATCCTTAGGGGATGGTGCTGTGAAGAGCAGAGAAGCAGCAAGTGCAAAAGCAGAGCTATCTGGGAGGAAGGGGTTCATCTCTGGAGGTAAGGTTGCTTTGGAGCCCATGGGGCTACAATGAAAGGCTGGATGTGGCAT
Source organism: Urocolius indicus (assembly GCA_013401255.1). NCBI lineage: Eukaryota > Metazoa > Chordata > Aves > Coliiformes > Coliidae > Urocolius > Urocolius indicus. Next base: position 1,881 of record WBNH01008955.1, on the reverse strand, counting down.
TTTGGAAACACAGCACAAGGAGGGGATATTGTCACCACAGACACCCCAGCACAGCTCTCCTACTCGTGGCAGAGACCTCTGGGCTTGTGCTTGGCTCCCCAGTGCAGAACGCCAGTGCGGTCATGATAGTGCTTTCAAAAGACAAATCCTTGCAGAAAAGCTCCATCCCTTAGGATACAGACTCTGGGTATGTTTTAGTTGCATCTCATGGAAGTTACAGCCTGGATGTTGGTTCGTGCTCATGCTCTGCAGGAGGCACAGGGAGCATCAGCTGCAGCATGAGCTGGTGATGCAGGAAGGAACCTGTGTGACTGTCTTTCAGGGTTTCCCTGCTGACAACGAGGATCTGCAAAGTTCCCTCGACATTTAAGGTTGAATTTCCCACTTCCACAAGGCCTGTGGACAAGTGTAAACGTTCACCAGCACTTCTAACCCTGCCAGCACTGGGGAGGAAGGCTCATAAGGAACTGGGAAGTCCACAGGCAAATCTTTTTCAAGCTCCTTAGAGACTGTGGGGTGTCTGTTCTCAGGACCTGCTTCACTGCTAAGCACATAGGAGGCAAAGGCATCTGACCCTTGCAGTTGTGCCAGCAGCTCTGCTGGGACTGTTCCAGTAGGACTGATGATAACATCAACCTGGTGGAACAAATGTAGGGACTAGTTGGGACTGAGTGTGACTGGAGCAGATGGCAGCAGATGTGGGTACTTTCTCAGGCCCGTGAGTCACGGTCAGCCCCCGGATGAGGCTCTGAGCCACTGTGTGATTCAGGGGCTGACTGGGAGGATGGACAAGCAAGATGAAGGACTTCGACGCTGTGCCGCAGAGAAACTGTCTTGTACTCACCAGCTGCACCGCAGTGCTGGCTGCAAATGGGTGAGGATGGTGAGACATCCACACTGATACACTCCCCAGGCGTGAATCATGCTTTAATTGAAAGCCTCCTGGCGTTTGGTAGCACACAGCCTGCGGCAAAAGTCGCTTGGAGCCCTTCTCCTGCCACGAAACTGGTGTCACACATCCACTGCCAACACACCTCAAATTGCATCATGTGTTGGTTCATTGATGGTAAAAGCAGGAGGAACCATTCAGTCATCTGAGCTGATTTCCTGTGTGGCTCAATATAGCTAATCCCATCAGGACACCCTGAGGGTGTCACATCCAAAGGCTTGCCTCTGACTGAAATACATCCCCTTGGAGGGTGTCCAGTCTGCAGGTGAGTCACCATGAACATGCCACGTGCTTCCAGCAGCCCATTGCTTCCTGCAGAAAGGGCTATGGCAGCAGGCACCTATAGCCAAGCTGTCTGTGACTGCCAGAAGGCTTCTGCAGACTACCAGGTGTCTTCCCGTTTCCCCTCTCTGGCCATGGCATGGAAGGTCCCTCAGCAAGAAGCGCCTCAGTACTCTGCAGGCAACTAGGACAAGTCCCTGCTGGAGAGCTGGGATGAGAGATCAGAGAATTGCTGGTCTCCTAGTAAAGCTGTGTGGAGGGTGTGCATGCATTTCCACAGTCTGTGACCCCATGAGCAGACCAGCACCACATCTTCTGTGCAGAACTATATGGACTTCAGGGAAGAGGCTGACTGCTGGGGAGCACACAGCAAGCAGTGATGTGTAGAGAACTGGAGGGGTTTATGGTGCCCTAAGACCCTCCATGGCAAAACCAGACCTCCAGCTTTTGGGCTTATGCTCTCATCCAGATATGAGCCAGCAGTTCCTTCCCAGCAGACAATACAGCCCAGGAAAACACTTGCTTAGAGGAAATTCACGTCTAGAAGAAGGTGCCCTGCAGCAGCAGCAGCAGCAGCACTCTTCTCATTAGTGGGGCTATTCTAGCCTCAATTAATATCCTTCCTCATCCTTGTGAGACTGCATCTGGAA
>WBNH01008954.1:47036-70212 GCA_013401255.1 Urocolius indicus | reverse complement strand
GTCCTCCATGATTGTTCGAAAATCATGGAGAGCGGCTTAGCAACCCTCCTCTTCTGCCTTCTTAAAAAGTGATTGCAGAGGCATCTAATTGGCTCAGCCCCAGAAGTGAGTCTGGCTCAGACCTGGGGAGTTTCAAGTACCTTCTTAGAGGAGCCATCTTTACAGTCCCTTTGCCCTTACCAGAAAAGGCTGTCATGCCAAACAATGACAGCCTCAGAACATCTGAGGATGATTTTATATGTGTATATTTATATTCCAAACTGTCATTTTTTCAGATCCATATTTGGTCTCTCTCATGAATAATAAGAATATCATGTAAGAACCTAGAACATCAAATAATTTTAAGTTTTTTTTCTCAATTAACATAAACATAATAACAAACATTATACCATGTTATTCTTCTACCTACTTTTTTGTTTGTTTTACATAATGTAGCAAATATAACAGTAAAAAATAATTAACATCAAAGTGAAAGCAAAATAAGCCCACTAACAAAACAGTTTTAAGTCAAAGCATCTGCTTTGCAACGCCAACAACTACTGAAATATTCTTTGAAGGAATTAGCCTACCTTTGTCTCAGTAAAAGTTTATATAGCTAAAAGGGAGTAAGCAAGGACATACTAATCCACTGGTTATGAATGCTAGGAGAATATGACTGCAGATAATATCTTTCATTGTTTGCTCTTCCACAGCCACTTCCAGAGAGAAAACAGTGGTCCTGAAAGTATGACTGGGTTGAACTAGTAGGATACTTTCAGTGAACAAGAAAAAGTCTTGAAAACTCCTTACCACTAACTTCTAAATTTACAGGTTTACCTGATTTATTCTTATCCATTTTTACATGTCAAAATATTTTACTTCTGTATATTACTGTTCCTTTTCATCACTTCACAGAGATGTCATCTTGTTTTGCTATTTATTGTCTTGAACTTGAGATTTTCTTTGTTTTTAAGTGTAGGTTACAGTATTAAAAAAAGGCACATCAGGATGAAAACAAGAAACAAACCTTAAACATAATTAGAACATAGAAGAGGCCTAAACTTGTTGTCTAACAGCTCTAACCAGTGAAACTGAACTTCTGCAGTGAAGCAGATATGCCACAATACAGCATTTAGAACATTAAAAGCACTCATGATTGAAAAATATCTAACTATCTATCTATAAGATGTCCACTATCCAAAAATGGACTTTTTGTATCGATGTATTTTTCCACTTTTCAATGGAAAAATAGAAACTCCAACTAATTTCCTGTGAATCTTCTAAAGTGTTGAACGATTTCTGGTTAACAGAGGCAGATGAAGGGCCAGAAATGAGATTAAACAGTACTTTCAGTGACTTGTCTAGACCTTTTCTTTATTTTACTTCCTGTCTATTTAGTTCTCTGCCAGATGCATGGAAATTAAAGGCTGGATGTCTTTTCTTGAATCAAAATTTTAAATATAAGCAGCTTTAAGCATCACTGTATTTTGAATGGCTGAAGAGTGAGAAAAGGAAAGAGCTGGAATTCAGATTTTCAGTCCTTCCTATGAGAATAAAAAGGATTCCTATTGATTTCATCAGCAAGGTGTTCAGAAGTGTTTCATACAGTAGCACAATACAACCATAAATGGGAAGAAGAAATGCTCATTTTCCTCCCTCAAGCCTTATCTTTTGAAAGTTCTTATTGTTTGTAACTTGAACAGTACTTCTGAGAACAAATCTCTGGAATGGAACTCTATTTCAGGAAACTCATAATGGTTTAGATTAAAGATTCACTGAAGAATATGTTTACTAATCATTACAAACCAAGAAAGACTAAGAGGTCTGATAGGGACATTGAAACAGATTATCTTTACAATGTCACCTGGTTCTCAGGAATACCTGATCAGTCTTGGTAGTTACCTGATCAAAAATTTCAATGTGCTTTGTAATGCTGGCTTAGGTCATGTTCAATTAAGCTTTCCATCCTGTCTCTTTTTGGGACCATTACACTGTTCCATCATGCATTATTAGGGATGTTTTGTGGCTGTGAGTGCCTAAGAATTTGAGTCTGAGAATCTTACTGTCTCTGATGTCCACCCATAAAGTCAAGACCTTTCAATCCCAGATTGAAATACTCCTTCCATAACTTCAACATTAATTTACCTGAGCTCAGTAGCAATATGGTACCTGTAAACAAAAAATTTTCTGAATTGGGAACCACATTTGACACATGAAGGTCATCAACTTCTTTGTCAGGACTGAAAGGGAGTATATTTGTTGCTTCCCATATCTTTATTTTACCTTCTACAAACATAAAAATTCTACCAGCGGTGGGTGAAAATGGGACACTTCTCACAGTGCAGAGATGATTAGACTCCCACTGTGACAACATGGACTGAGCTTTAGAAAAAGAGATCCTTCTGCTACTCATTTAAGAAAATAGGCCTGATGCTTCACACTTTTGGTATTTATTCAGTCCTTTATACCCTGATAAAAGCAGGTATAAAATGCAATCAGTTCACTCTTGTTCTCTTACATCTGCTTTGTGCAGGCATAAATCATGCATGAGTTGCTTAGTAGTGAAGAGTCAGGTCTGAAATATCTATGTTTTATGAACTTGGGTAGTTTCCTGTCAAAGCTAGGCTGATAGAAAAAAAAAAAAAACAAAAAAAAAACCAAAAACCACAAAACTATTAGTTTGAACACTGGGGAAAAAATAGTGCTTCAAGGAAATTCAAGCAGGTAATTGTTGCACTCTGTTGTGAGATATATCTCACGAGCTTTGTCACAGTGTTCTCAAATTTCACTTGCCCAAGTTCTCAGTCATGCAGCACTAATATTCTCCATCCTGGGAAACATTAGCCACCACCTTTCTTCACTTCCTAGTGGGCAAAACAGATTAGCAGTGCCAGAATGTGCTGCTGAAAACTTTTTTGCTCTGCTCTTTCAAGAAGCACAACACCTAACTGACACCATATGAGTTATTGCCATACAAGTCACAGATTTCCTAAGGATATGTACCATTACAGTCTGTTCTACTTCTTACATGTGCAAAAGTTAATTTTGAAGAGTGGGGTGAATGAAGGGAGAGGAAAGGGGAGGACAAAGTCTCAGCCTTCCTTTGGTGTCTTTTTCATGGAAGTTACTGAGCTTCATAGCTCATAAAATATTCATCATACTGTTTGAAGAATAAAACAACATGGGTGTGTGTGCTCCCAGACTTTAGGAAAGAGAGAAATTCCTCCTGGATCTGATTTATGTTTATTGTGTAAGATTTTGTGTGGTTGGTAAGTCATTGAGAATAAAGATATGTGGAAAAATGGTTTGAAAATGTTCTGTATTGTAGCTCACATCATGCTGAAGAAACCTGATTTATTTTCATACTTCGCTAACAAGACTCTCTGGTGGGATGGATCTTAATCTCCACAGACTGCTCTTCCCTGGAAAAAAAAATCCTAGAAGATTTTTTTTATTGAGTTGTAGGAGCAGTATATCCTTATCTATGCCTCATATTAAAATGAAGGCAGCCAACTTCTTAAGACTACACATATTAAAGAGAAACAAGTACTCAAAAAATAAGGAATTCTTGTAGAAATATTCTTATAGGTTGCTAGCTTTCAGTTTCAAAATTTTCCTTCTGGCTCCCTTTCTGCTTCCTCCTGCTAAGGGGAGGAGTAAAAACAGGGACATGAAGCAGTGCATCTTCTTGCTTGTTGCACACATATGTACAAACCGAGCATCAGTCTTGCAGCAGCCGCAGATCTTTCATAACTTCTTTAGTAACATAGTCTCATTTAGTTTGGGGTTTTTTTTCTGCGCTAGCCAATTAAATTTCCTTAATGTAAAAATAAGATGCTATTTTATTTTTAAAACTTGTCCCTTTCAGAAATAAAGTTTGATATTTTGTAAATTTTTTCTTTGTTAATGATCTGTTACACTATCTATGTTTGGTCATCTTTCTTTTGGAAAAGGTCAATGAACTTAATGAAAAATATCCAGGTGATCCTATAGTTTTGATCACATCTTTAATCTTGTCTTCTAAGTGTTTCACACTGTTCTTAATCCTCGGATTATTAACCTAAAGGCTTTTCAGGCATTGCTTAATGTCTGTCATGCTTTTAAACCTCTCCCCCTCAAGTCTGTTTTACTTTGGAAGCTCAGCCTTTTTAAGGCTAAAACTAGATCTGCTGTCCTGGTTAAAAAGCATTTGCAAATGACAATGTGGGTCTCCTAAACATCATCATTGCATCACAGCTGTGTATTTGGTGACATGAAATCACATTGTTCCTGCATTGGTACTACTCACTCTAACTACATAAATTGACCTATGATGTGGTTAGTATCAGTGACAGGGATGGAGATTGTAATTTCTTGTGTTGTCTGGTTTTTCTGTATGTTCTTCATGGTCCCCACATCTACCTCAGTACTGTTCAGAGAAATTTTCAAGGTAGTAAGATGTTCTCAAGCTATGGTCTTCTTGTAGAAGAAAAAACATAAAATTATTCTGTGATTGTTCTCACTGTCACAGAGCTACAATTCTTCCTTTGAGAAAAATAATTCTGTGTAAGTGTAAATAGCAGTAACTGTTAGAAGATAACAATTCTAACTGAAAATGTGGTGTTGGGAAGAAGGAAGAAGACACATTTCTTGGATGATATGAAAGAATCAGAGACTATACAGTTTGGGAGCTTTAAAAATAAGACAAAAATAAATTATCACTTCAGAAAAGTTTTTACTTATACCTGTGTCCTGTAATATACTGTTATTTATACTATAATCATACCTTGTCGTGGTCCAGGAAAGTTTCATGCTAGGTGGTATATAAGAAAAGAATAAGAACTCTTTTTCCTGTGGTGTTTACAATGTACATTTAAGATGAGACAACGGTTGGAAACAGACATGCTGGGGAAACACAAGACAGTCAGTCAGTACTGATCAATACTCTAGGCAGCTATCTCAGCAGTACCTCATTGACGCTAGTGTTTTGTGCAAGCAGCACAAAAGAGATTTAAGGAGATTTTGAAAGTGTTTCTACTACAGTTACGAGAGAAAGTGCAGAAACAGATGTACATCTATCAAGTTGAATCCATAAGTGAAATGGTAATTCTGTCACATTAAAACAATTTTCTGTAGTGCTAGGACAATGCAACAGGCAATCTGAACTGAAATATTCTCCAGCTATCATTAGATTTAAAGGGCCTTGGCATAATTTTTTTTTTTTTAAGCTTTCAGAATTTTACAGGACGTCAAAGGTTACAGGAGGTTCGTCTCAGCTGGCCCTTTCTCTAGAAAGCCTTGTCAGCTGCAGAATACTTGAAAGCCTTTGCAAGGTTTTCTGCCTGAAGATGTGTTGACATTACACTCTTGTTCTGGAATTTCACTGAAGTGATATGCCTAGAAATGAATTTTCTTATGTTTAACAACAAAATAGGAGAAATGTGGTTCCATTTTCAGCCAAAGGCATAGATCTCTAGTTTCAGAATAATTTCTTTAATGATGGTAATTTATTAAAAAGAACAATCTGAAATATTTAAAAAAAAAAATACAGTGACAAGAATTTATTATACCTTTTGTTTAGTCTAAGAAATCAAGCAAGCTATGGACAAAGTAATTGAAAATACTGCCATGACTGTATTTTTTATCCTCAAAGGATAATCAAGAAGTAGTTGAGAGTCACATGTTAAATTAGATCATAGAATTATAGAATTATTTGGGTTTTAATAGACCTTCAGAGATCATAGAATCATGGAATCGTTTCAATTGGAAAAGTCGTTTAGGATCATCGAGTCTAGCCTTTATCTTAATTGTATCAACCACTAGAACATTTTCCTAAGTGCAACATCCTACCGTCTCTTAAACACCTCCAGGGATGGTGACTCCATCACCTCACTGGACAGCCCCTTCCAATGCCTGAGAACTCTTTCAGTAAAGAAATTCCTCCTCATATCCATTCTGATCATCTAGTGCAATCCCCCTGACATAGTCAGGGACATCTTTAACTAGATCAAATTTCTTAAAGCCCTGTCTAATGTGTCCTCAGACAATTCCAGGGCATCGACAACTTCTCCAGACAACCTGTTCCAGTTTTGCCACTCTCATCATAAAACAATGTCTTCCTTACGTCCAATCTAAATCTACCCTCTTTCAGCTTAAAATCGTCTCCCTGTCACTACAGGTCCTGATAAGAAGTCTTTCTCCATCTTTCTTATAATTCCTCTTTAAATATTAAAAAGCTATATGATATTTTTTTCTCAATAAAATACTACATACTACGATTTTATGAAAAATGTGAATGCTAGGTTTTTTTCTTAATACTCATTTACAGTTGTGTCTAAGGTATGGTGTTTGGAAAGCTTCATCTCTTAGACAAAAAAATATCACCACAGGTGGTAAGATTTCTTGAGCCCTTTGCATAAAACTTGTAAGATAGATATAGTGGAAAAAAAGGACTCCAGTTCCTATGGTGGTTGAAGTGCAGCTTTGAGGGCATCAAACTCAAAAAAACAAGACACCTTTGTCACTTAGCCTCAAAACTTATATACTTCCCTCTAATATTTACTCCATACCTAAATTTAGTAACCAGCTTATTCAATATCAGTGCAACTTTTTCGCCTGGGAAAATATTAAAGACTGCACTGAGACTTCTGAATTTCAACACTAAATTTTGAAGCTGCTGGCAATACAACTGTTATCAAAGAAAAATTCAAACTATTTTCCAACTGATTCAATTCCAATTGAAAATACTTCAACTGAAAACTGAAAAAAACTGAAAATACCTCTAACTGAAAACAATTACCTTAACAAGAGCAATGAGGTTTTAGTGGGTTCTTGTACTGTGCTCCGAGATGAAAATCTTTGTACCACACTAATTAAATATTTTTAAAATAACTAAAAATATTATAAAGAGAAAAGACAGAACATTTAATTAAATATAAATATTTATTCATCCTATTCAAAGTTCAATTTAAATTTGGTGCTTTTTTGAATAAAAAGTAAAAGGCCAATTTAATGTTAATGATCAGGGAAGAATTTTTATTTCTAACTGAAAGAATTATAACTCATCTTTTCTTTAACAGGAACAGCAAGTAAAACTAATTACTCATATGTGCTTGCCATCTCATTAAGCATTTGACATAAAAAACTCTCCAATAAAAACTCCTAAATAGTTTGAATATTTTTTCCTTCTTGCAAAGTTAAGCTGAATAAGGTTTATTATTTCCATTAGACCTTAGAATTTGATTATTCAGTCAACCTACTTCAATCCAGGAAGTCACGGTCCATTAATTTAGTGATGCTCCTTGGCTTGTTCCATCAAAAATATCCTAATTAACAACAACAACAAAAAGATTATTAGCTCTTTCGAGTTGCTTGTGTCCCTCTTGCAGAAAACTTGCAAGCAGGCAAGGTAGAGAATCCTGAAGAATGCAAGCAAGACAGAAAAGCCAGAGAATACTGGTATTTTTCCTTAAGAAAATATCAGTCTGGTCAGGGGGTAGTTTCTTTGCATTTCAAAAGTAAGGAAAATTATGATATTCATAATTAGTACTACTACTTACTATATTTTGTTAATATCTATTATTACATTTCAAATACACTTTTTAAAAATATTTTTTTCTTTAACTTTTTTTTCCTTACATTTAAAAGCACTTTTTAAATTATGAAGAGTTATTCTGGAAACTGACATTTTTCTCTGCATCTTCTCTAAAGAAGAGCATACAATGAGACTGTATGAATCTTAGGAGTGTTTTTACCTAGCAATTCCCAAACTCCTTGTGTAAACTCTTTATAAGGGAACATACATAAGCTTCACTTCATATATCTATCATGTTTTAACCCTAGCAATCAACTAAGCACCATACAAGTGCTTACTAATTCCTCCTAGTGGGTCGGGGAGGAGAATCAGACAATAAAAAAGTAAAATTTGTGAAAACAACAGATTAACAACTAAGATGAGAGAAAATATCATAATAATATATACAGTAATAATTGTAATGAAAAGGGATATAACAGAAAGGAGGGAGAAATAAAACCCAAGAGGGGAGGAAAAAAAAGAACAAACAAAAAACCTGAAGTGATTCCCAATTCAGATGCTTACCACTCACTGATCAATGCTCCAGCAGCAATCTGCTGCTTCCTGCCAACCCCGTTCCTCCCTACCCTGTTTCTGTACTGAGCTTGACGTTCTATAGTATGCAATAACCCTTGGGCTGCTTCAGGTCAACTATGCTGGCCACACTGTCCCAGCTTCTTGTGTGCCTGCTTGCCAGCCAAGTCTGGGACACTGAGAAATCCTTGGGTCAAGACAGGCATTACTTAAAAACAACTAAAATGTTGGTAGGTTATAAACATTACTCTCACACTAAACCCAAAACACGACACTGCAAGCTATTTGGAAGAAAATTGACACCGTCCCAACCAGAATCAGGACATGGAACTACAATGTTCAACCACTCCCCTGCATTCTTAAGATCCTTAAATAGCTAATTCCAGCTAAAACAATAAAGAGGTTCAGTGCCTACATAATCTTGTAAAACTACCTCAAAGAGGCTATGAAATAAAGAATCATGGATCATACAGCCTGACTTCAGTAGGGTATTATTGTATATTAATAGCGACACTTATGTAATATAGATTTATTTCAAGGGAAATTGACAGCACGGTGCTGGAGGCAATTCAAATTGTGGGAGTTCCCCCTGCAGTCACAACAGTATTTCTGAGAGGAAACTCTAATCTACTTTTGTGTCTTGAGATACTCATGCTTTACTGATGAACAGTTAATGACTTTGGTTGAAGAAAGAAGTTACTTTGATTTCTTGGATTTTTAATCCTACGCTGCTTTTTTTTTTTAATTATTATTAGTAGGCCACTAAACTAAAGAAATAAACAGTAGTGTTCATATTTTAGCAACAATTTAATGAAATATTGATTCTTTACCGAGAATTAGTAACATTACATGTGAATGCATATACCAAAATTTTAGTTATGCTCAACTTTGATAAAACATATCACAGACTCACTATGACCAACATATTTTGAAACTTTGTGCTTGTATTTTATTGTTAATTGGCTTACATTTAAAAATTATTTGTGCTTCTCTAATGTCGTCGTCTTCCTGCAGCCACATCTGAACAGTTTTTTGTGTCAACAAATCAAAACTGACATAAGCAGTAAGGCTACAACAGTCTCCCTTTTGCTTGTTCAATGTGTCTTAGCCATGGTTTTAACTAGCCACTGTTAAAATGACAGTTTCTCATAGTAAAATCTAAAGCAGCACTTGGAAGTTCATCTTCATTCTTTGTATTGAGGAATGATGTTGGTGCAAACTTTCTTAATGTCTAGTATATTTTTTTTAAAACATTGGAGTTCAGCGGCTATCATGCCAGCCTTAGTCATTCTTCATGCATTTGGCTTTCGAACAGTTCACAGGCAGTTGAGTAGCTCATAACCTGGCCTAGTGCATGCATATAGCAGGAAAATTCTTGCCAGAGCTATGGAAATGGCAGGCTCCTATCCAGATTCAATTGAAGTATATTTTGCTGACTTCATCAAGCTCCTGGATGCCCTGTATCCCCTGCTCCTTTTCAGGAAGAAACAGCAGGTGTCTTGATGCTGTACTTAAATGTGTGGGTTTTATGCAATGTTTGGGGTTCATATCAGAACAAAAGATGGTGTACTTCTTACAAGGCACCTTGTTAAAATTGTCTGACTATAGGCAGGCAGTAGTCAGCATTCATTAGTTCTTCTACTTATCATTTCTTGTATTAGAAAAATATGGTACTTCACCTGCTCTGTGTTTTGCCAGTAACTATCTTGACATTACAGTACTGCATGTTACTTTATCAATATCCTGCTAGGCCAGACAAGGAAGTTTCTGTTTAAGTTACTCCTCTAAGCACAGTTTGAAGCTGCTATTAAGTTATCAGAGAGTAGATTCAGATTAAAGCTTTCACTTTAGCTTCTTTGCAAAACTCAACAAAACAGATGGAATTGTGAAACTACCCAGGTGAGTGGCTGCAGATGTGATTTCAAAGGTGCTGTGGGGAACATGATTGTATTACTCAAAAGTGATAAGACTCAATGTGATAGGACTGCAAGTGATCCTGCTGTGATCAGCTGTGTTAGGAGGGGAAGAGATAAGTGATTTTTACTTTTACTCTCTGGTTAGATGTTCTACTTAGCTAATGCTCTGAGGATTTAAAAATGCAGGTCAACAGCTTGTCTGCTGTGCAGTAATTATATTTGTCTTGCATGCACCAGTTTTTTGATTGTCATAAATGGCTGGACAAGAAGATTCTTCTTTCTTCTACATAACTTAGTGCATAAAAGTACATAGCTACTTCTAAGGAGGATGACTGATGACATACTGTTATAACAGCAATGGTTGTAGACAGATTTTTCTGTGAAGCAGTGCATGAGGACACTGTAAATCTCTAGAAGCTTTTAAAATTAAACCATACATAGTGCATTCTTCATAGGAATAGTGCTTATTCCAAAAACATTCACTCCCCAGAATTCCATGAGCAATTCATCTACAGGCTTGAAATGCTGTGCAGGTTGTTGCTTTTTAGATGGAAGATCAATAAATATGAGTAACTTAAAAAACTAACAACCTTTTGATGCCCACTGTTGGTGAGTCAGAGAATTGACTTTGCATTGAGAGAATCACAGCAGAAGCTGGTAGCTGTCTTTATTCATTACTGGGGACAGTGGGTAGCAACTGAGGCAGACATACTTGGGAAATAATGATGCTTTATATAACCATTCCCTGCTGCAGTGTCAAAGTTGTAGACTTCATGTAGTTCATTCATGTCTGAAAAGCTAAAAAAGTTGTCCTGAATTGCTTCTTTATTATGAGTAAACAGCTAGGACACCTTCTGGCAATCAATACCTTCCTTCAGCAGCAGGTGACAGACAAAATGGAACCTATTAAGGAGGCATGAAAAGAAATCAGTAACAGATCTCTGTTCTTGTAGAACTGACCTTTCTAATTACACATCATTTGGAAGCATCCATTTGTTGCTTTGCACCGTAAATTGACCTGCCTCTGCCCTTTGTGTTTCTTTAAATGGAATTTTGATTAAAAAAAAAATTGTTTGAGTTTACTCTTACTGTTTTCAATGGGAACTGCTAAATGCTTAGCATTTTTGACAGTTTTGGTCTACAAAGGCAGTACTGTGAAACAAAATCAAAGCGCATGTGTTGTGCTTGTGTGGAGTACTTTTTACTTCTGTCTTTGTAATATCCTGTGCAGCATCATAAATACAAAATTCATTTATAAAAAAACCCTCACATTACTACCTTATATTTTCTATTCTAATACTCATTAACACAGTTATGATGTAGGTTGATTAATATAAAATACAGGCAACTATTACGCGATATGGTGACTGAAGCCATTATACCCTACACATTTTGTTGTATTATACAGTGTTGCAATCTTTTTTTTTTTTTTTTATGAGTGAACTTGTAGTTTATGAGTGAGGGAGAAACAGTGAAAAACAACAAGAGAATTGTCATTCTGAACAAAAACTTTTCTTTAAAAAAATAAAGATATCAATTCTATTTCAATCTCACTGGCGATTCTCCAAACACAGCAAGACTCCTAACAAGACACTGAAGCTGCTTGTTTGGTTACATACCTTGGAAAAGGTACTGACTTGTGATTGTGAGTGCATTTACTATTTCTTTGCTGTATGTTCCCTCAGTGTGCTCCCAGGTGGAGTATAGAAGTGAATGGGGATCCCTGTTTCGCTGAATTAGGCTATTAATTTTGCCACTGGCTTCAGAGAGGAAGTGTGACNACGCTGCTTTTTTTTTTTAATTATTATTAGTAGGCCACTAAACTAAAGAAATAAACAGTAGTGTTCATATTTTAGCAACAATTTAATGAAATATTGATTCTTTACCGAGAATTAGTAACATTACATGTGAATGCATATACCAAAATTTTAGTTATGCTCAACTTTGATAAAACATATCACAGACTCACTATGACCAACATATTTTGAAACTTTGTGCTTGTATTTTATTGTTAATTGGCTTACATTTAAAAATTATTTGTGCTTCTCTAATGTCGTCGTCTTCCTGCAGCCACATCTGAACAGTTTTTTGTGTCAACAAATCAAAACTGACATAAGCAGTAAGGCTACAACAGTCTCCCTTTTGCTTGTTCAATGTGTCTTAGCCATGGTTTTAACTAGCCACTGTTAAAATGACAGTTTCTCATAGTAAAATCTAAAGCAGCACTTGGAAGTTCATCTTCATTCTTTGTATTGAGGAATGATGTTGGTGCAAACTTTCTTAATGTCTAGTATATTTTTTTTAAAACATTGGAGTTCAGCGGCTATCATGCCAGCCTTAGTCATTCTTCATGCATTTGGCTTTCGAACAGTTCACAGGCAGTTGAGTAGCTCATAACCTGGCCTAGTGCATGCATATAGCAGGAAAATTCTTGCCAGAGCTATGGAAATGGCAGGCTCCTATCCAGATTCAATTGAAGTATATTTTGCTGACTTCATCAAGCTCCTGGATGCCCTGTATCCCCTGCTCCTTTTCAGGAAGAAACAGCAGGTGTCTTGATGCTGTACTTAAATGTGTGGGTTTTATGCAATGTTTGGGGTTCATATCAGAACAAAAGATGGTGTACTTCTTACAAGGCACCTTGTTAAAATTGTCTGACTATAGGCAGGCAGTAGTCAGCATTCATTAGTTCTTCTACTTATCATTTCTTGTATTAGAAAAATATGGTACTTCACCTGCTCTGTGTTTTGCCAGTAACTATCTTGACATTACAGTACTGCATGTTACTTTATCAATATCCTGCTAGGCCAGACAAGGAAGTTTCTGTTTAAGTTACTCCTCTAAGCACAGTTTGAAGCTGCTATTAAGTTATCAGAGAGTAGATTCAGATTAAAGCTTTCACTTTAGCTTCTTTGCAAAACTCAACAAAACAGATGGAATTGTGAAACTACCCAGGTGAGTGGCTGCAGATGTGATTTCAAAGGTGCTGTGGGGAACATGATTGTATTACTCAAAAGTGATAAGACTCAATGTGATAGGACTGCAAGTGATCCTGCTGTGATCAGCTGTGTTAGGAGGGGAAGAGATAAGTGATTTTTACTTTTACTCTCTGGTTAGATGTTCTACTTAGCTAATGCTCTGAGGATTTAAAAATGCAGGTCAACAGCTTGTCTGCTGTGCAGTAATTATATTTGTCTTGCATGCACCAGTTTTTTGATTGTCATAAATGGCTGGACAAGAAGATTCTTCTTTCTTCTACATAACTTAGTGCATAAAAGTACATAGCTACTTCTAAGGAGGATGACTGATGACATACTGTTATAACAGCAATGGTTGTAGACAGATTTTTCTGTGAAGCAGTGCATGAGGACACTGTAAATCTCTAGAAGCTTTTAAAATTAAACCATACATAGTGCATTCTTCATAGGAATAGTGCTTATTCCAAAAACATTCACTCCCCAGAATTCCATGAGCAATTCATCTACAGGCTTGAAATGCTGTGCAGGTTGTTGCTTTTTAGATGGAAGATCAATAAATATGAGTAACTTAAAAAACTAACAACCTTTTGATGCCCACTGTTGGTGAGTCAGAGAATTGACTTTGCATTGAGAGAATCACAGCAGAAGCTGGTAGCTGTCTTTATTCATTACTGGGGACAGTGGGTAGCAACTGAGGCAGACATACTTGGGAAATAATGATGCTTTATATAACCATTCCCTGCTGCAGTGTCAAAGTTGTAGACTTCATGTAGTTCATTCATGTCTGAAAAGCTAAAAAAGTTGTCCTGAATTGCTTCTTTATTATGAGTAAACAGCTAGGACACCTTCTGGCAATCAATACCTTCCTTCAGCAGCAGGTGACAGACAAAATGGAACCTATTAAGGAGGCATGAAAAGAAATCAGTAACAGATCTCTGTTCTTGTAGAACTGACCTTTCTAATTACACATCATTTGGAAGCATCCATTTGTTGCTTTGCACCGTAAATTGACCTGCCTCTGCCCTTTGTGTTTCTTTAAATGGAATTTTGATTAAAAAAAAAATTGTTTGAGTTTACTCTTACTGTTTTCAATGGGAACTGCTAAATGCTTAGCATTTTTGACAGTTTTGGTCTACAAAGGCAGTACTGTGAAACAAAATCAAAGCGCATGTGTTGTGCTTGTGTGGAGTACTTTTTACTTCTGTCTTTGTAATATCCTGTGCAGCATCATAAATACAAAATTCATTTATAAAAAAACCCTCACATTACTACCTTATATTTTCTATTCTAATACTCATTAACACAGTTATGATGTAGGTTGATTAATATAAAATACAGGCAACTATTACGCGATATGGTGACTGAAGCCATTATACCCTACACATTTTGTTGTATTATACAGTGTTGCAATCTTTTTTTTTTTTTTTTATGAGTGAACTTGTAGTTTATGAGTGAGGGAGAAACAGTGAAAAACAACAAGAGAATTGTCATTCTGAACAAAAACTTTTCTTTAAAAAAATAAAGATATCAATTCTATTTCAATCTCACTGGCGATTCTCCAAACACAGCAAGACTCCTAACAAGACACTGAAGCTGCTTGTTTGGTTACATACCTTGGAAAAGGTACTGACTTGTGATTGTGAGTGCATTTACTATTTCTTTGCTGTATGTTCCCTCAGTGTGCTCCCAGGTGGAGTATAGAAGTGAATGGGGATCCCTGTTTCGCTGAATTAGGCTATTAATTTTGCCACTGGCTTCAGAGAGGAAGTGTGACATTATTTTACAAAAAAAAAAAAAAACCCAGTCTGTCTGATTCATGAGGTTTTACATTGTATGCTAGGTTGCTGTATCCCAGTATGTATAACAATTGTGAAAACAGGGCCTGGATTTTCAACATAAACACAGTGATAAAGGTAATCTACCTAACAGAAATACCTATGATCAAAGTGATAATGTTGCCAAAGTTACAACGAAGCATGACATTGATAAGTCAAATGCATAATCAAAAATTAATGAAGTAGAGGCAAAATATTATTGCCTCTGCATATAATATAAATGAGACTATTATTGATGTTCACAGTTCAAAAGTGTTGGTAAAAACAATAGAAAAGATTCTTTAAAAGATATTTTTAATACTTTCATATGCAGAAAGAAAAAAAAGAAATTGTCTAAAATAATAAAAAATATATTTGTGCAGATCTATATAATTTGCCTATTAAACTAATTTTTTAGAATCAAGGTGGACATCATCAGATTGCTTGGCAAAATCTGGATATTGTTGGTTGCATTTGGATGAAATGGATGGATTATGTTAACTTAAATCCAGTTTGGTTTCTTTTTTTACAGACAGAAAGAACATTGACTCTTTTTATTACAGGGAAATTTGACATATCCTACAATAGGAAAAAAATAAGACACATCCACAATCCAGAAATCAAATTAATATTTAACATTAAAATGGCATTTATTGCTTATAAACTATTGTTGAAGTTATTTATATACATTTTTCTGGAATTATTCATATCTGAGAAAAGTATTAACAATCATGTCACAGCTTCAGATAGTAGAGTGTATCATCTGTCATGTGAGCACAATTTTAAAAAAAATCTTTTAGAAAGAAGCATATCACTTTTCCTTACATGAAAATAAGAAAGAAAAATAGCATCTTAAATCATAAGAAGAGATTATGGAGGATTACTTGTTATTTTAGAATACTTGTGTTTAGTACATTGTTACATTATAATTCCTTGGTATTATCATGGTTATAGCTACGTTTATTAAAATGCTGTATTGTTCTGGTGGAATTACCTTCAGAGATATCTATAAACCAAGAAGTATTAGTACATAGTCATTTATTGCAAATAGACATTGAAATATGTAAAAAAAATAAATTAAAATGTAAAAAAAACCCCACATTTCCTACGCTTTATTTGCACTGAAATTGTTCTGGATCACAGAGCATTGGAAGACAAAAAAATAACAAAAAATTATTGTCTCATATTGCATATATGATATTACAGAGTTCCACTTACCATTTGTGAAGTAAGAGTTGAAGTCATAACATGACATCATAGTAGAAAAACTACATAGCTTGGAAATCACTGGGTTACAGAATGGTAAGTACTGGAAAAGACCTCTGAAGATCATCCAGCCCAACGTCCTGCTCAAGCAGGTCCTCTTAGATCATGTCACACAGGAATATATCCAGGCCAGTTTTGAAAACCTCCAGAGGAGAAGACTCCACAACCTCCCTGAGCAGCCTGTGCCAGGGCTCCCTCACCCTCACAGTGAAGAAGTTTTTCCTTGAGATTAAGTGGAACTTTTTATATTCCAGTTTTTGTCCATTACCCCTTGTCCCATCACTGGACACCACAGAAAAAAAGTGTTGTCAAATCATCTAGACATACGACTTTCAAATACTTGTAAGAATTAATAAGGTCCCCCCTCAGTCTTCTCCAGGCTCAATAGTCTGAGGTCCCACAGTCTTTCCTCGTAAGAGACATGCTCCAGTCCCCTGATCATCACAGTGGTGCTTTGCTGGACTCTCTCCAGAAGTTCCCTGTCCCTCTTGAGCTGAGGAGCCCAGAACTGGACACAGGACTCTAGATGAGGCCTCACCAGGACAGAGTACAGGGGACGCCGAACCTCCCTCGACCTGCTGCCCACACTGTTCTTGACGAATCCCAGGATGCCATTGGCCTTCTTGGCCATGAGGGCACATTGCTGGCTCATGTTCAGTTTATTATCAACTAGAACTCCCAGATCCCTCTCCACAGAGCTTCTTTCCAGCAGGTCAATCCTCAGCCTGTACTGGTGCATGTGGTTGTTCCTCCCCAGGCTCTTATTGAACCTCATGAAGTTCCTCTCTGCCCAACTCTCAACTTGCTGAGGGTACACTCTCTCCCCTTATCCACGTCATTGATGAAGATGTTGAACAAGACTGACCCCAGAAACATCCCCTGTGGTATCCCACTGGCCACAGGCCTCCAACTCATTTCTGTGCCATTGATCACCGTTCTCTGGGCTCTGTCATTCATCCAGTTCTTCCCAATGCTCCTGGAAAATCCTCCTGACTTTCTAATAGGCCTATCACTTGTTATTAGATAGTGTAATGATATCCTGTATGTTATTACAGGACTGAGAAAACAGCCTTTATTTTTCCCAAAAATGTTCTGCCCTGAAAGAATAACATGTGTTTAACCTCCTCAGGGGAAGAGAAATCTTTTCTTTCTTTCTCCAGAAGCAAGATATTTCTCATGCATTTATTTACAAGGCAACTTACAACGACAGCAGAAAGAAAATCTGATGCAAGAGGAAAAGAAAAAATAATCAATAACAGAGCAGATGATCTAGATAAATTTGATGCTCAGTGAAACATTATTCCAAATAGTCTGCAGAGCTCAGCAGAATCATGAAAGCCTTGTATTAGCCTATTTTTATCAAACGTGAAATGTTATTTGTTGGAATTACATTCAAACAATGCACTCTACATAAGATCTACTGTGATCTTATTTATTTTGCTTGAGTTTTGTTTGAAGAGCAGTTTAGGTGGCAATAAAATATTAAAAGCCTATTTTTCTTCTTTATATATGACAAGCTTATTGGCAAAATCCCTACATACACAAGAAAAAAGTATTGCCTCGTGTGCCTGTGGGAAACCATGCACGCAAAGGTTACAGAGTCTCTGCATAGTTCTGTTCAGAGAAAAACCCCCCACATTGAATTGTTTCTAATGTCAACTCAGCCTCTAATGTAGATTTATGTGTAGTCCACTTCCAGAAAAGTGAGAAGACAAAAACTGTCTCTATCTCAACATGAATTTCTGAAATTAGCCATGTTGTGTGGCTTTTTTAATTTACAAATTCATTAATTTATTTTGTTTGTCTTCTCTGAGTGTGTTTCTCCTCCTAAAATTTTATTTTGCTCAGTTTAGTCTCTGGTGAAAGTTTCCCATCTCCTTCTTTCACATTAAAAGCTTTTCAACCAGCTTTGGAGAGTTCACTTTAAAAAATGTATGATATTATTCCAGATGATGATTGCATTGAGTATGGACATTACCTTCCACTTGGAGTGAAAATACTTGCTAACTCCCTGCCACAGCTAAAAATCGATCAGTACTTTCCAGGTTCTACTGAGCTGTCATTATTCATGGGAAAAAAAAGTCTTCCTCCTCATAGTAATATCCTTGTGAGGAAATCTTTTGGCCAAATTAAACTGGTACATTCTTTTAATGAAAATTTTTAAAAGAAAAGCTTACAAAAAATATAAGGACAAAAATTTAAAAAAAAACTTCATAAAGTAGATCTGTATGAAGTTTCTGAGTTTTTCCTACTGTTTCATATTTCTGAGAAGGTAAATTGAACAAGTTATCAGTATTTTGACAGGTAAAAGCAGAAGGATAAGGTCTGAAGAAGTGAACTCTCAACTCAGAGTGAAAACACAGGTTGTTTCTTATCCATCACCTTGGAATTCACAATAGGCTAAGATGAAAAAATCATGGATAAATATATCCAGCATTGATTGTGCATAAAAAAAATCAACATAATCATTAAAAATTAATTCATTTACTTAGATCTTGATTTGATGCCTTTTTGAATGCAACATAGACCTTCAATCTTCTATTTGCTTCATAGGTATTGAGTATTTGTTTTGAATGTGCTGTAATTTTTCAGTGCCAGTGCAGCAGGTATTTCACAGGGTGAGATCACTGAAGTAACAGTCCTTACAATGCAATAATGAGTTGGAGATTTTTTTCCTGTTTGCATTTTAAAAGAGGTACACACATTAATAACTAGCAATACTTCACAATAACTGATGTGGTATTTCCACAATTTTATGTTCCTTTCAGCAAACAGCCATGTAACTCATGGTTTGTACAAAGTTTAATTCATCATTGCTATCATTTATAGAACAGGGGTTTGTTCACTTGCATCAGTGCACCTTAAGTAGAAGATCCAACACAGTGTTTATACGTAAAAAGTAATGAAAACAAGGATCCAACATATTCAAAATGAGGATTCAGGTTTTGTTTACACTTAGAGCAGCACACACAAAAAAACCCTCAAACATTGGTAGACCAGCCTCTCTGATTCTATTTTCCAAAAGAATGGGAGAAAAATATTGCATAAGATACATAAATGCTGCCAGATAGCATTAAAATTTCTTTTCTCAAGAAGCTTTTGTCTGATATCTAGGACTGAGAAAAATGAAAACATTAAATGTTTACCAATGATTGCAGAGTAAATTCCTTTATATAAACTGCTTAGGATGATCATGTAGAACATACAAATAGAATGGAAATGTTTTTGTTTTTTGGTGTTTTTTTACCTAAAAGGTATCATGACACATCGATAAATTAAAAAAAAAATCTCAACATATATTTGAAATGGAAATTCTTACACAGTGATTGTGCAGGGACTTCTGATAGCCCAATTCTGTTGATTTCTTATCTGAAGCATAGTACATAGCCCTTCTGCAAAACAAAGTTAAAGTAGTACCTATTGGAGATATATGTTTAAGGATTAACATTTTCAAGAGTATCAGATACTTAAATATCTTATTCATGTAAGTGA
Source organism: Urocolius indicus (assembly GCA_013401255.1). Classification (NCBI taxonomy): domain Eukaryota; kingdom Metazoa; phylum Chordata; class Aves; order Coliiformes; family Coliidae; genus Urocolius; species Urocolius indicus. The sequence continues at coordinate 50,681 of WBNH01008954.1, read as the reverse complement.
TTGAAACGTAAATTGTAATATAGAGATTTGCTATCTTGCAGGAGTGTATCCTGCAAGAAAATCCTCATATACATAATATTTTAGTAGTTCTCTGTCAGTTCTTTCTGCTCTAACCATGAAAACTTTTCCTCCTGCTTTCTGATAACCTTATGAAGCCTAGGCAAATACTTGTTAGATATCCACTAGAAGGAAACAAATTGCACTGTTGTCACTTATAACGTGGTTTACTTTTTCTGTAGAGAGAACTGTAACTTTATTACCCATACAAGGTAATGATCCAGAACTGCAGATGTAAACTGGACCATTAACTTTCAAAGGATCTAAAATAGGAGGACTAGGTATGGCATCTCATTTTATATTCAGTCTTACTAGTGTTTGTAATGGTACTCTCTTATCTGCAGTATTTAAAGTGTGACTAAGAGCCATGTATACACTCATACAAAGTGCAAAACTGAAACTGATCTGGAGAAAGGAGATCAAAGGGTGCCTATACATCTGAGATCTCCGAGACTGAGGGTAGCAAGCACATAGGCTGAAGTCAAAATTTCTAATGAGATACATACACAGATCACAGTATTCATAAACTCAGAGTCTAATTTGACAGAAAATAGAAAACTAGAACATGAATGTACAAATACCTATATTTTACTGTAGCGTTTCTTAAATCCAGTTGTTGGTGAAAAAAGATTTCTACTTTGACCATAGAACTCTGTATTTGATCAATCTTTTGCTGATTAGGGCTCCATTTTATCAAATAGGGGCTGTATTCCCAGGAATTACTCTGACAAACACCCACTCACCTCAGAATCTATAAAATTACCATATTTTAAATGAAAGAAATTAAAAGCAAGGATGCCTGACTAAGGACAGATGTCTGTGATAGTTTTAGGAGAAGAGAAAGAGGGTGACAGAGTGTGCATATGTATGTGAGAGACCAATTCACTTGCTTGTACAAGAACCAGAAGTAAAGTGAGAATTGTATCTGTCGAGTTTTGTAGTGAATGGAGGCAAGATCTCCGTTCTTGGGTTTGGACCTGCTTCCTTTCCTTCCCTTCTTCTTTTCCTTCATCTCTCTCTGCTGTGGCTACATGCAGGCCCCATACTTAAAGCTTATGGAGCCTTTTAAGATTTGCCTGTGTCAGTAAAATGGGTCTCAACCCAAAAGCTCTGCTTGTGGCAGTACGAGCTGAGAATAAGATTGCTATTAGTCCTGAGCAGAGTAACAGGAGTGCTAGACAGCTTCTACTGCTGGGAGCTAAATAAAAAAAAACATATTCGAGAGAGCCATTGCATTGGAAATCTTACCCAAAGCAGGACTATCTGCACCAGAGTAGAATTGTCCACAGAGGCAGACTGTATTAGCATGACTGGAAGGAGAACTGCATGATCACACATTGCCACCTCATGGTCATCAAAGTATTGTGATTGCTGAGCTGGGACATTTGACACAGAAGCATTTGAGATGGACAATCAAGATCATCTGCTCCTTATTGCTAACAGTTCCTGGACAGGTCACCGTTAGGCATGGCTGGGCAAACCTTCCCATTTAGCCCTCAGACAACATGGCTGTGAGCTGATGTATTGCATGGGCGCAAGTGGAGAGCTCTGCATTGTGAAAGGCTAAGACTTTCCTTGGATTACCTTTTCTTGACTGAAACTGAAAGTTTCTCTCCATTCTTAATGATCAGAGGGGAAGAGAAATTTACAGGAAGCAATGGATAGGCAGACTTGTCTCAAAGTTCTTAATAAAGACTGTTTATACAAAGCTGAGGTCAGCCATGAATCCCTATTGTGAGGATGATGAGACTTTGTATACGAACTAGAAAACAAGCTTCATGTCCAATAGTAATATCAATTGAATAAAATAGAACATATCTCTTCTGAAAGTAAGCCAACTGTTTATTATAACCCTACTCAATGTAAAAAATTTAAAACTGAAAATTTACCAGAAAACTTTCTAGAAAAAATTTTATCTTGAAATTCTTTCAATTTCTAAGTAAGAAAGAAAAATCTCATATAGGATATTTTGTAACAATGAAAGGTAAACGTCTTCTATAACTTGGAGATATAAAAACTTTAGATAAAAAATTCACTAAGCAAAGGTCAGGAGAAAAGACTTATAGTAGCTCTGCATTTGCACTTTTACACAAGGCAAACTGGAATTAGAAAGTTCCTGCAGAATTTAACATGCCTGATGAACTATATTCGTCAAAATTAGCTTGACTTTGTGTACTGGATAAAAGTATGCTTTTACATCTCCATGTTGTAATTCAATAATTGCATCTTAAATTAGGCAAACACATATAGCATATTTTTGTGAAGGAAAAGTAAACAAATAGACTGTTACCAAGCTTTGTCATTTAACTTAGTAATTTTACTAGCATTGAAAGAATTGATTTTGATAATTTCTTCCTGAAGCATTATTGTGTCCTGTCTGTGTACTCTACAAGAACTGCAATTATTTCAGATGTAAAGTATGCTTTTTCAGATGTAATACCTCTTATAAAGTGGCTTTGACTCTGTGAAAATCCCAGTTGCAATACACTTGGAATACACAGTTTGCTACTTATGTATAAATTTAATCTTCAAATCTAAGGATAGCCAGTGAGTTGGCCCATAAGCACATTCAAGTCATTTGGACACTCCTACTTGTTGAGACAGGAGTACACAGTATGCAGCACTCAGAATTTCCCTATCCCACAGGGAAATGAGGACAGGTCTGAGGAAAATGTATTGATTAACAATTAGCATTGTTGTCATGATTAAGGCCCATCTAGAGATAAAGACCACAATCAGCCTTAAGAATCACAGACCTTGAAACTTCCTAAGGTCAGGAAGGGCTCAATGGCCACTGATGGTCCTGCACAAAACAGACAAGAGTATTCAGCTTGGAGAAGAAAACGAACCTTAATTTAATCCACTGCCAATCAAAACATAACAAACAGAAATGTCAAAGGGAAAAACAATACAGAGCAGGGCAAATGACAAAAAGTGTAACCAGCCCTTTAAGATTCCCTTTTCCCCATCCCTTCTCTCTTCCTGGGCTTCAAGCCCTGAGTGTAGTGTCATTACCTCCTCCCCCTATAAGTGACACAGGGGGCAGGGAATGAGGGGTGCAGACAGTCCTTTCTTGATATCTCTTGTCGGTTATCCCACCCCTGAGCAGAAGGATTCCTCATCAGTCTTCCCTGCTCCAATTCAGGGTCTCCCACACACCAAGCAGCACTGTATGGGCCACTCTGTCAGGGCAATGCAATTCCACTTCATTTCCTTCCCTTTGGATTGGAGTGCAAACTGCTCACCTCCTCTGACATGGGATCTCCAACTTTCACTTCTGTCGTGGTTTCGGCCCATCAGGGAACAAAAGACCACGATTAGCCTCAAGTACCGAAGACTAAAGGATTGCTAAAGGGCAGGGAGGGCTTAATTGCCGCTTAAGGTGCAGGACAAAACAGACCAGGCTACTAGGCTTGGGGAAGAAAACCAGAAAACAATTTAATACCAACTAAAACACAAAACCCCAAAAACCAGAACCAAAACAAAACCAACAACACAGAATGGTACAGAGATGAAGAGTCCGACCTGCTCCCCACCCCTCTCCTCTTCCCGGACTCAGAGCCCTGATCCCGGTGTTTTATACCTCCG
>WBNH01008954.1:0-46808 GCA_013401255.1 Urocolius indicus | reverse complement strand
TACCACTCTTACACCTCCTGCCTGGCACCTCAAATTCCCATCCCTAAATAGTGATCGCAGAGGCGCCAGATTGGCCCAGCCGGGCCGGGGGGTGGGTCTGAACCCAGGAGTCGGGGGAGAGTCTAAAAAACTTTTACCAGGTCTTCACTGCAACCCGCTCCCCCTGTTACTAAGCAAAAGCAACTCCTTGCTAAACCATGACAACTTCCTCTGTTAACTCTGTTATTTCTCATCCCCTCTGGTATGAAGTCTATAACCTCTCATTGTGGGCTGTGGGGCGGGGGGGGGGGGGGTATCTCTGGTTCAGCACCACTCATCCTTTCTTCACTGCAGGGTCCACCATCTTGCCATTCTTTTCCACATCCTCCTACACACAAGTTCCATTTTTAAATAATGATGGCAAAGGCATCAGATTGGCCTGCCAGGCCAGAGGTGGGTCTAAATGCAGAGTCAGGGTAAGGTCTGAGGGCTCCCCCTGTTACCAAGCAAAAGCAACTCCACAAATACCCATGACGGTTGTTATTGACAGTAAGCCATCAGTTCAAGTGACAAATGTAGAAGACAACAACAGAGCTGGGACAAAGATACGCTGAACTGTTTTCTTAGCCAATGAGACAGAAGTGACTTGGTGCTGGGATCTGCTGTGTCAGAGCATGTTGAGGTGATGTTGCCGAGATGGGACTGGCCACGTCTTTGGACCATAGAGTACCTTATTGCTGTCGTAGGCCAAGCCTAGTTTCTTAGTACACAGAGATGAGGAGCTTTTCAAGACAGTTACTGTTGTCACCAGGTAGACAGCTGAGCTGCCAGATGAGCAGAGCTTTTTTATTAGGTATTAACAGGAAGCTGTGTTTATCTCAGAAAGACAAATGACTGCAAGAGTTAGTAAAAGGCCAAAGAAGAGATTTGTGCAGAGCATAGGGAGATAGCCTCTTCATATTAAGCATAGGATCTATGCCAGATTGCTTATATCATTTCTTCACCATAGGCCTGGAGAAGGATCCCTACAACATGGTGCTTGTCTACTGGGTGACGGAGAAGGAGGAAGGATTAGTTTACACCTGAGACAAACAATGCATGAACATCAAGGTACACAGTCTGAAAATGCCTGTTTAGTCATTTGTGATGAGACTTTTCTGGATAGCTAGACTTTACAGAGTTGGAAATCCTGCAGGCTGACAGCTTGACTGGAGGTGCTGGAGTCTTGACTCTCTCATGTATCTCCCAGTACAGAATGTGTAGAATATCCACTTTTCTTCCCTGGTTTCCCTGGATAACACACAGTTGACTGTCAGAAAAGACAAGAGTCCACAGACATTTGCCTTTGCATCTTCCCTTAACCTCATGCCTTCCAGAAAATCTCACTTGGCTTCTGTAACTCTTCTACTAATCTGTTTTTTAAATCACTTGGTGCACCTCAATTGACACTCAATCCAAGACTCTTTAAAGGATCAGAGACCTTGTGACAGTCTCCATCAAAATAGGAATTATTTTAAATTCTGATAAAAATTGACACATATTGATCTCTGTTATCACTCATAAGCAGAAGGGGTTAACTGCTTTCAGTCACCAGAGTGATTGAAACAGTATTTTTTTTCAGAAATAATGAACCAACTCTAAAAGGGTTAGGAAAGCAAAACTACCTGCATCAGGTAATTAGANTGGTTTTAAATTAAAATTTTGAAAGGTTTTCCATATATCTAAGAAAATATTTATTTTCCACTTCCCAATATTAGGCAATGTCCAGATATTTCCCATTACGCGGGACTTCAGTATATGTAGCAGTTGCTCCAGAAGACAAATACCATAGTAACAAATGTCCCCAACCTCATCCTTTCTCTTAGTTTTTATTGGTGAGTAGACTTCATATGGTATGGAATATCCTTTTGATCAGTTTGGATCCACTGTCCTGGCCATTTTTGAAGATCTTGCCCGTCCTCAGCTTACTAGCCTTTGGGAGTAAGTAGGGGGAATATTGGAGAGGCAGCATTGACACTGTACNAAGTTTAAAGTTAATAACTGCTAATATGCTTAGGATTGCATTTATATTTTTAAATTATTTTTTCAATTATAGAAACAATTAATGTGATGAGTTCTGAAGCTGTGCAAGAATTGTATTATCTAACCTGGTAAATCATTTCTAAACTAATTTATGATGCTATATTCAGTCAGGTGTTTATTAAATGATTTTGAAAGTATTTCCAGCAAATTTCAGGTAGTGGTTTTAAATTAAAATTTTGAAAGGTTTTCCATATATCTAAGAAAATATTTATTTTCCACTTCCCAATATTAGGCAATGTCCAGATATTTCCCATTACGCGGGACTTCAGTATATGTAGCAGTTGCTCCAGAAGACAAATACCATAGTAACAAATGTCCCCAACCTCATCCTTTCTCTTAGTTTTTATTGGTGAGTAGACTTCATATGGTATGGAATATCCTTTTGATCAGTTTGGATCCACTGTCCTGGCCATTTTTGAAGATCTTGCCCGTCCTCAGCTTACTAGCCTTTGGGAGTAAGTAGGGGGAATATTGGAGAGGCAGCATTGACACTGTACAAGCATTGCTCAGCAGTAGCCAAAACACATCACATAGCACCATGAGGGCTACTATGGGGGAAATTAACACCATCCCAGCCAGGCTCAATACATGCACACAGGAATACTTCTGATCATGGAAATGTAAATTGCAAAATGTGTCTCTTCATAAGTTCACTAGCTTTGTTTTTCCAGTCTCTGCCTCCATTGCCTCCTTAGATAATGGCAACTTGACTTGTTCTAAATTACTGCACAAATTGGGAGGAAAGAAAAAAAATCCTGGGGTAGGATTCATGAGTAAAACCTGTTCTTAAACACAGTCTATGAATTAAAAATATCATCCATAAATAGTAAGCCATGAACTACAGATTTTAATTTTGATGATGAGGAAGATAATAAAGCATTCTAAAATAATGTTGACATTTATGTCTTCAACATAAATGGCAACTTAACATCCTACCATATGTAATTTCTTCTGAATTGTGGAATTGCTGTAGTATATACAGAACCTCCCATGGCAGTTTGTTCTGGACAGCACAGTGTGGAAATGCCAGAAGCTTTGCTATGCAGTACTTTCTGCCTTTCTCTTGTAATAATGCACACATATTGCAAGCATTTCTGCAGAGCAGATAACCACACAAACAAACAGAAAAAAAAAAGAAACATTAAACCAAATACAAGATTTTCCTTTAATACTATAATATAGTTTTTGTGGCTGTAGAGTGTACAATATCAGAAGAGACCCACAAAGATCAAGTTTTGTCACTGACAAACTCACAACCTAGAGGTTGTGCCAACCTAATGGTGTCATTTAGTTTTCCCACTAATTTTCTGTGTTCTTTACCTTTATCCACAGATCATCTATCAAAATAAATTATGTTATTCAGGTGTTGTCCTTTATTATTATAGTACAAATTCGTTTTCCTGAGATGCAGGTGAACATTCTTTTAAGACATGTATGGCATCTTCATGAGTTTTTCTGAGTGTGATTCAATCTGGGCCTTGCTGGACACATTTCAGGATTCTTAGCTTTTTCAGTGTCCCTGAAAATCCAAATTACATAGCAAAAGTGAAAAACATATACACACAAACCCTCCACGCTCACTATCTTTTTAAGTACTTATTACCACAATTACCACCATGTAATACTTTCATGGGCTTGAATTGGATTATTTTCAGATTGCAAAACTGTGCAGGCTTCATTAAATTATTAGTTATGGTATAAAGTTGGTCATTGATTGCACTTATTTGTCCACAAGGAAAATAATTATATTGTTCCAAAATTATTTTATAGATGGAATTTTAAAAATGCAGTACAAGGGAATGAAAGTAAGAGAGCCATCTTGTAAAACAATGTAGCAGAAAGTAATTGAACACATAAGCAGTTACCTCTATAGTTAGAAATCTGTATTCTTGATTAAAGTTGCATGCGAATATGACCTTACACAGTAGGTAGAGCACCTTTCCTCTAGGGTCAAAGTAACACTGTACAGATGTCTTAGATAGAAGTGACATGTATATTGTCTCTTAAAACTTGAGAGGAAATTTGTATCAGTATCTGTGAGATTTTTTTTTCCCCTTCAGAAGGCCACAGGACGAGCTTATCCTGATTCTTGAGACGTACTGATCCCTACACAGATTAATGTAACATTCAGGTGAAAGTTTGGCAGAAAGTTGCAATATTTGGATGGCAAGTTTGCCAAAGTGAAGTTTAGTCAGTTGAATGTGTTGAGAGGTGCTCAGCTTCCCATACTAGGAGGGGAACTGAATCAATCCATATGGTTACACGCTAGGCCCAGTTTCCAAGCAGAAGCACGAATTCAAGTTATCTACTATCACAGAGCTCATGGTGATATGAAAAATATATTTTCATTCTTCTTCACTACATTTGCAGACTTGTTGCTGTACATGTATAAGACTTTTTTTTTCTTTTTTTTTAGCTCTGATCTACATGGCAGAAAGTGTGTAGGATTTTAAATTATTAAGCATAGCTTTTAACCTGGTGGTTGTGAAAAGAATCAAAAGTGTAAGGTGGTATGACACCGTTAGTTATATTTTCCTGGAAATGAGCAGGACATAGCAATTGAAACCCATGCGCAATTTAGGCCATTTTTTCACCCTTTCACTTGAATTTTTTTAATTTAAGGATAGTTTCCTTTAAGTAACTGAATTCTCCGAATAGCCTATACTGCTATTGTACATTGTACTCTGATGTAAATAGTTATTCTGAAAGCTTGTGATTTGTCGTGAGGCATGCCTGTTTGAATGATTTCTAATGTCTTCCAGTGCCTTTGTTTTAAAGACAGATTTTAATCCCTGATTACAGTGTACCTTATCTATATTTGTTCTATGCACCTCTGAACTACATTTCACCTTTTTCCTAAAGGTTCCCTGTAAGTACAGTGTTTGACTTCAAAGTAGAAATGTGGTAAGAAAGAAGATCATTCATGACTGAGGTATGCAAATTTAGAAGCATGTTTTCAGGGCAATGGACATATCTCCTCAACTCCCTACAAAACGCTGCCTCTCTCCACAGGTGTTACCCAATGCCATTTCACAATTACTGTATTACAAGGATGAATTTACTGATCAAGCTAATGTGTTCACTGCCACTTTTTCCTTCCATGATCAGTTTAACTGTCTGTGTAATTGCATTGGCTCTGCTTATGAAAGGAAATGGGACCTTTGTTACCCTCAAGGTGTTAGATTAAGTCCAAAACAAAATTTACTTTAACATCAAAATTTGGAGATATGTCTTTCAAATATATTTCAAATTCCGATGAGATATTAATTCCAAAGTTTGTGTCTACACTTGATTATCTTTAGACTGAGAGGATCTCTTACTCATGCTTATACGTGGAGTTTTTTGCTCTGGCATTGCCTTTATATACAAGCACCTTCTTTGTCTTTTTCTTCTTACCGCTAATCTTAGTCACATTAATTTTTTTAGCAGAAATTCAGTTCCATAGCCTGAAATCTTGGTTTAGATTTCACCTCTTTTCTTTCTTCCAAGACTATAAGATATCTCACAGGATGACATCGTAAGAGTAAGCATTTCCTAATCCCATAGCCTTGGCAGTCCAAATGCATTTGGAAGCATTACATTGCAGTTGCTATCCTACAGCTCTTGATAACCTTCAATATGGATATGCAAACTTGGGCAAGTATGTCACTTACTGCCCTTATGTTTTGACACTTAATCATTTCCCAGCTACAGCTCCTTGATTCATATAAGTCCTCTATCTCATACATATAGTTTAGCTGCTAGGTTTTGCATAACTAAATACTGATAGAAAAAAATACAAATGAGTTCAACACGAATAGTGTTGTTCTTCTTTAGGCTTGTTCAGAAAAATCACCCACTGATTTTTTTCATCTGCTGGAAAATGGAAAGTTAAATTCCTTATGAATTCCTTATGAAAGTTATGAAAGTGTTATTGTGTGTCTTTGATCGCTTGATATGCTTTTAATCCAGGTTCTAACTCTAAAAAGTCTGCTAGCGTTGGTAGTAAAGTCTAGCTGAACAGGACTTATGACTGACATTTAATTAACAGATCTGTCAATACACAGAGAGCTTGGTAAATTTAAAGGTAGAAACCGAATTAACAGACCCACAAGAACACTTGATCATACTGACAGGAATGAGGCCCAGGTAGCAGATTTTAACAGTCTATCAGCCTGGAAGATTACTTGATTCTTGACTCTTAGATAGGGTTGTTTCAAAATGGATGAGTACAGTGTGGTTCCCTAAAGGGAGAAGACAAACACACTGCTAACAGAAAATAGAGTTGTTGGAGGATTTTGGTTTTCTGAAGGTTTAATTTCTGGATTTTATTCTTGTTGCTAAAGTCGTACTGCATTCTTTTGTTTCTGTATTTAATAGAAAATGTGTGTGGAAAGCCTGTAACATTCGTTTTCCAGGTAGCAGGAGGCACTAGTAGCCAAAAGAATGTGATCCTGAATTATGGAAACTGCAGCTGCATTTCTTAAGTCTTATAAGCCCTCAGGATCTATGTGGGAACCTATGGGACAAATCCAGCCTGGGAAATGCATGAACTAAATATTCCTTCTAATCCAGAAAGTAATCTAAATGTCTAGTTGTCTAAATGTCTTTACTATTACTTGGAGCCATATGTTAACATTTTAAATCCTTGTGAGAGGATTGGTTGGTGAGGACAAGGCAGGCATCTGTCTTGAATGAATTTTCTTCAATGTGTGGCAATTTCCTAAATTGCTGTGTTGTTTTTCCAGATTTTTCAGAATTATATGTGTAATTTGCTCATTTAGGTCAATCCTCACCCTTTATTTGGATGTTGTCTCACGACTGACTTAGAAATAGGCATCGTTGTCTTTGCATTGACAAAAAATGTCCTGAAATTGAGCATATGCTTTCACAGGGAAAGTAAATACATCTCCTAATTTGAAAAGTGAAAGCCACGTTATGCTGGTTTTTTTCTGTCATTATATAAAGATGTAGCATCTGAGGCATAAGAAAAAGTCAGGAGAGATACTGTGATAGAAAGTGTCAGAACAACTCAACGCTTATTCTCTCAGTCTGCCTGGCAAATCTGTATAAAGTAGAGGTTTAAATAGGAAAAACTTTAAATTGTGGAACTCTTGGAGTGGTACACTGTATTTCTCTTGAAAGCTTTTACATGTACAAGCAATTGGAAATGACTCCCTTGAACATGAGGACAACTTTAATAACTGTCAAGTGTCATTGAAGTAGACACATAAACAGAAGAAATGTCACAGTCCATCAGCTTTTCCTTTCTTCTTCAGTTCACTTTCCATTGCTTAGTCACCTAGATGCATGTAAAGACCCTGTGCATCAGTTCTACACTTTATCTGCTGCAGAAAAATGGTGGGATATCTGCTTTGCACCTTTTCTGTCTGCACAGCTCCCACATAGCATTCAAATTGGATTTTCACTTTAAAGCTTAAGAATAATCCATCCTTGGGGTATGATTATGTTAAAAAAAAAGTGATGCTTAGATATTCCATATTTATTCTCCTTCCGCGCTTTCTATACTGAATCTGCTCACTGCACATCCAAAACCAAAAGCCTTCTAGCTGCTGTGCAGGTAAATTCAATCTGGTATCTGAAAGTAATACCAGGGACTTAATTATGCTGCTTCATCAATTTCATCAATGGAAAAACGTTATTTTTAGTGACACTTTAACTTTGTAAAACTATAGACAAGCACACTTGCATTTTAAACGACTGAGATAAGAGGAAAGCCAGTCACACCAGAAACAGAGGCCATGCTCACAGGGGACAATCTACTTCTTCACAGGGACAATCTACTCCTTCGCTTCATACAAAAGCAAGGTCTGGAGAGCTGTACTTTTAGCATAAGGAGATTAGAAAGGTTGAGTGAAAGGAAATTAGAAAGGTTGAGTGAAGGATATGAAGGATCAGAATTCAACAGAAAAAAAACCCCACAGAAATAAAACTGCATTATTTTAGTAAGTAAAAAAAGCGATGTCCATTTTAGGGTATTTAGCCTTTTGTCACAACACTCTGATTTGATTTCATTGAATGTTTTACTCCAACCTCTGACAAATAGTCAATAGTAGGCTTTCCCTAAGGGTTCACATTGGGGGATAGAAAAGAGTTAATGCTACATTTTCTGAAGTTTATTAGATATAGCATATTTCCACCATGTTTAGTGCTTGTTTCTATCAAAAGGCATAGCATAGTGTTTCAGCTCTTCTGAGAAAGACACTGGTAGCCTCCTACTGTTATTCCAACAGTCTGTGAACTCCTGGCTCAGCTTTTTAGACACTTGGAGATCCTATTTGTTTCAATGACAAATTCTGACAGTCTGTAAGAACAGCAAAGCTGTATTTATTCCTCTTCTTCTAAAGGTGAAAAAAAAGGAGAAAAAAATTAATCATTAGATTAACCAAATTTTTAAGCAAATCTAAATTTGCTTAATGGATATAGAATATCTATATGTTGAAAATATATAAATCATGAGGGAGCTAGCTTGTTAGGGACTAAGTAGAGGATAAGACTAAGCAGAGGATAATCTTCCTTAAAAATAAGAGAAGACAGAGTCCTAAGAGAAATACAATACTGCTTCTTTTTAAAATGTGCCAAGGCCTTTTGGCACTTCTGAGTTGCAGAAAAACCTGGAAATAAGCTTCAGGTTTTTTTCATATAATTCCTATTGCGAGGCTGGGAACACTTCTTATTCTGTCTTTGTATATAACACACAATAGCCCAGTCTAGCCAAAAAAGGAGACAGATTCTCTCAAAATTCAAAGGTTTAATCCTTAGAGTCTAAGATAATCACATTTTAATTTTGTTCTTCTCTTCATAGATCAGATATTGTGAGGTGTAATAGAACTATCTTATAACTGTGTAAGAATACCTCATTAATTTAAATAGTCTCACCTTTAAGGCAAGAGGAATTAGGAAAAAAGAAGTGATATTCTTTCAATTATTTGAATGCAGTTATAAGGCATCAAAGAAACATGAGAGAAGATGACATTATGTTCTATTATATACAAACTGAAGTCTGAAGCATGAAATGCAGTAATGTTATGTAAATCCTTTTGAGAATTTCAGTTTTTCTATTAAATAAAAATGGCATGCATATGTATACTTATAGTTCTTTATGCTCCCCTATTTTTGCCTTGCCAGACAAGTGACCTTTAGCTTAAGAAGGGGCAGGAGAAGGGTTCAGATTTGCTTTGAATTTTTTTCTAACCAGAATTTAATGTATCTTACGTAGAAATTCCCTCAGGAAAAAAAAATACTGTGATGTTCAATGCAAAATCTGTAGAACTTGAAGAGAATATGCTGACAACTCTTGATGATGAACTCACTAAAGAATGAAAGGTCTTTAAATTAAACTACTTTTCATTATTGTATAAAAAAACTAAGTATTACATAGGTTTTGACATGAAGAAAGCTTCTAAAGTACTAGGTCAGACACAATAGCTATAAGAAATGCATATACATTAGTTATTTCCTTATCTACAGTATATTTGCAAAGACAGATCCTTGCTTTTGGTTAACTCATGACTTTCCAAATGGTTGTGTTTCTTTCCAATCCAATCCTTATTTTTTTACTACCTGCTGCTCACTTCAGTTTATTGGTCTTCGAACACACTGCAATTTCCCAGCTTTAGGCTTGAATTCTGTTTACTAGACTCAGAAGTTTCGATAGCTTTCCCTCAAAGAAGTTTCAGCAAATCTTCCCTCCTTTCAGAGGTTTGGTTTGGATAACTCTTCTCAAAGGAACATAATAGAGAGCATAGAAATTAATCATATGGTGATGCACAATAATATATCTATGATTTCAAAGTAGATAATAAAAACCAATATTTTAACCAAAGAGATAATAAGTCATATTTGTCTTCAAAGCCTGAGAAATCATAAGTAATGCCAAAGATAATATGAAATCTTGTGGAATACTCACTTCTTTTTCACAGAATCTGGAAAACAATTTGAATTTACTGAATTCTAGTTTGTAACTTTGGAAGACAAACTCCATGACTTCTTCAAAAGGAAACTTGAGAAATGAGGTATGAAATTTATGTCCTTGTTTTTCAACTCTCATCTGAAGAATCCATTCTGCTTGGCACCTTCAGGTATCTTTAAGAAACCAAGTGATCTAAAAGATGTTTAGGTCTATCATTAATATGTCTTTCTATTTCCTAGCAATTGTTTTACTTTTGTGGCTTACCAATTCATTTTATAGCAGAAACATCTCTTGTGGATATACAGTTGAACATTATGTCTCACATCTTATTAATTTCAGTTAGAAAAATATGTATACATGCTAAATGATTTCCTTCCCCGTGCTACATTGCACTTTCCCTGGAGGAATCTACAGGGTATTGTAAATGATCAGGAAGCCTCATATAGAGTTAACCACAGGAATATTGTGCAGTAGATTGTCTGAGTATGATTAGATTGGGACGAGCTGTGAGCATGACAGCACTGTGCTGATATCATAAGCGTGACAAAAAGATGCTTTTAAAAGTTCATGAAGCTCTAGTTGCCTTGCTATTACACAGTTGTCTCTGTGTTGTAAGTATAGCAACCTGAGAACAAACTAGGCCAGATTCTGAATTTTATTTAGTGAGGCTGAAATTTTTTGGTTCCATTTCAAATCAGTTTTGGCAAGCGGCAGAGGTTATTGCTCTTCATGAAAACATCTATGTAAAGTCAAATGGAGCTTTCTTAGCTGCTTTTGGAAGATTACTGTAGTCCTCCTTGAATTGCTAAAATTCCTTATTGCTGAGTCAAGAAGAGACTGCTGTGCACTCTGACAGCTGAGAAGCGACACATTGTTCCAACTTAGGGGTAAACTGACCCCAAGACAGACTGAACATATTAAGTAGATGCAGATAAATATTGTAGATATTTTGGATATTAGGAATTTTGGCATATAACCAATCAAAGATGTATCCTAAATAAAAGATATTTTGTCAAAATATAAGTAAAAAAAAAAAGAGATACTTATGAAACAGAGCCACAGCACAAGCAGGGATATCCTGACCTTTTGGTAAGCTCTGGTATGGTTAGAAAATGGGCAAATAGGTACTGATTCTACTGCGGTGGAACACAGAGCTTTCCTTCTAGCACTTCTTTTAGATAGTTTTTATGTAATACCGTCTTCTGTCATCATTAGATGTCTTTAACTATAATATGTTACTGGCCTTACAAAGAGAAAATAAAAATTCTCTCTGCTACTCTCTAAAGCACATGGCCTATACATAGCCCTCATAACAGCAAAATTTTATAAAATGTGTCATCGAAAGTAAATATAGCAGTGAATCCCATTGCCAAATTTAGAAGAAAAAATAGCATTTGTCACAACTATTTTTGTCCTATGCTGATAAGATAGAGGGGAAATGAGGTTTGATTGTAATAGAGCAATCTATTCCCATTATTGAGGAATCTCTTGCCAAACAGGCACTGCATCAGCAATAACTGTCTCACTAGAATAAGTTTAATAGATGATTCAAATGATCATATATCATAAAATCTACTGTTGTCAGAAGAGAATATGTCACAGAATCAAAGAATAACATAATGGTAGGGATTGGAAGGGACTTCTAGAGATTATCTAGTTGAAAACCCTGCTAAAGGAAGTTCACCTCAATCGAGTTGCACAGGAATGCATCAAGGTGAGTTTTGAAAATCTCCTTTGAAATGGTTGCTCCATCACCCTCAATGTTATAGAAAAGGTGTTTCTCCTCATGCTGAAGTAAACTTCCTGTCTTTCAGTTTGTGCACACTACCACTTGTTCTGTCACAGAGCACTACAGAAAAAAAAAGAGTAGCCCCATTCTCCTGACATCTGTCTTTAGGTATTTATAGGCATTGATAAGGTCCCCTCCCAGTCATCTCTTATCCTGGCTAAGCAGTCTCAAACGTCTCAGACTTTCCTCGTGAAAGTTCCCTAATCATCTATTTCTCTATGACTCTTGAAATGTGGAGCCCAGAACTGGGTGCAGCTATAACTTATATGCAGATTAAGCCTCACCAGGGCAGAGCAGAGGAGGAGAATCTCATTCAGCCTGCTGGCCACACTTTCCTTAATGCACCCCAGGATGTCATTGGCCTTCTTGGCCACAAGGGTACATTGCTGACTCATGTTAGCTTTTTATCACTCAGGGCTCCAAGTTTCCTCGCCGTAGAGCTGCTCTCCGGTAGGTTACTCTGATCCTGTATTGGTATATGGAGTTGTTCCTCTGCAGTTGCTGGGCTCTGTATATATCCTTGTTGAACATCATGTTTCTGTTTGTTCAACTTTCAATTCTGGGTCCATACTGGATCTTCAAAATAGAGACCTTCCAGTGTTTATATTCAACCTCAAATCAAGAAGTATTGATAAAAATCTCAATCTTGCAAATTGAAAATCAAATTTTAATATGTTCTTCAGTGTATGCCCCCCTTCCTCCCAAAGTAAAAAAACGAAGAAACCAGTGGTGATCTTGATGACTAGAATTAGAGGAACAGAGAAGCAGGTGCCCAGATTGATCTGGTGTTCACTATAAAAATGTCACACAGTATCAATTTATAGGCATTTTTAAGGAAAAATACAGTCAACATATTCTGTCTCTATGTTGCTGGATCTCTGTGTTATATGATAATAGACATTTAAGAAGTGTCTGAGTACATTTAAATGGTTCATGAAGTGCTGCCTTACAATCCATTGTGCTGTATATCAGTGTCCCTAATGTCTTGTGTGTCCAAGGAGATAATCGTACAGAATTTTCCATTTTTCCTCCCCCTACTCTTCGACTAAGCTGAAGCTCACCAATTTGAATAAAGTGCAACAGGGAAGATGCCTCAAAGGTTCAAATTTCTACCAATTTTGTTGAAGTCAGTGGCAGGTAAAGGGAAAAGTCCCAGACCTATGGAGGAAATGAATGAAGTGTGTGCATAGTGAACATCTGCTTTGTGTGTTACAATGCACTGCAGGTGTGGTGACCTATACAGGGTAAACATATTCCATCTGTAATCATCTGACCTATGGGAGGAAATATTGGACTTGCGGGGCAGGGAAAGGACAGTGAAAGGAGGACAAACTACAAGGGCTTTAGTGACAGCAGGTTGTAGATGAGAGCTGGAGTTTCTACAGTAAGGGAATAGGGTAAGTCACCAACTAGAGACCGTGTGTCATTAGCTAAATAGCATTTCCCTTTTTGCTTGTTTGTTCTTTTTTTTTTTTTTAAATCTCTATTCACTGTGTTTTCTCTTCTATTGTCTACTTTACATTTGTAAGTATGTGAAAGTGGTAAAAATAAAAAGTGACAATCCAGAAGTTTTTTTAAAGGATTTGGAAAAAATATTTGCATGGAAGGCATAAGAACTGCTTTAGCTACTTTTAATATGGTTTCACTTTATCTGTATATATTCAAGTTTCCTTTCATTCATCCAGCCTTCAAAGTGCCAAAAATACTTTTTTGATTCTTTGCTTTTAGCCCTGCATCTTCACTTGTAGCCTGTCCTGTGAGAATAAGTGTGTAGCTTTAAAATTATTGCAGGGCTCCTGAAAACAACATTTTATCTGAAAACCTAAAAAAGGTTATAAGATATACTGTAGCAAATAAATCACTTCAGGGACTGCCATGACATCATACTGGGTATACTACTTGGGTTGTGGAGGAAAGTCTAGCTCTTATGGGAAGACAACGCTGTCTAGTTTTCTTTCTGCTACAATAAGACCTCACTGATGGCAAGCTAGCACTGTTTCACCACATGTGAAAATCTCATTTGAATGCAAGTTATCTCTGAACCTACACAGAATACACTGTAGGGGAGCAAAACCAATCTTTCATTGTGGTGGTTTTGCCATGTGTCTATCAAGCCATAATATCACCCCCTCCTCCCAAACTGGACAGGGGAGAGAGAAATATAACAAGCAGTTAAACGCGAGATAAGGACAGAGAGATTGCTCAGCAATTAGCGTCATGGGCAAAACAGATTCACTTTGGGGAGAAAAAGGATTGATTTATTAAAAGAGCAATAAGAACCAGGAGATGAGAAATAAAACTGAAAACATCTCCCCCCACTGCTCCCTCTTCCTGGAGCAGGAGATGGGGGATGGGAGTTATGGTCAGTTCGTTACAGATGGACTTTGCCGCTGCTGCTTCTCAGGGGGAGGCCTCCTCACACTTCCCACTGCTACACTGTGGGGTCTCTCCCCACAGGAGACAGTCCCTCATGAACTTCTCCAATGTGGGTCCTTCCCATGGGCTGCAGCTCCTCACAAACTGCTCCAGCATGAGGCCTCCCACGGGGGCAGCTCCTCACACCCTGCCCCAACTGGGAGAACAGCCCTTCAGGCACCGGCTGCTCCAGCCTGGGTCCCTCATAGGATCACAAGTCCTGACAGCAAACCAGCTCTGGCATGGGCTCCTCTGTCCTCACAGACACCCAGGTCCTGCCAGGAACTTGCTCCAACAAAGGCTTCCCACAGAGTCACAGCCTCCTTCAGGCATCTATGAGCTCCGGCACGGGGTCCTCCTCGGGCTGCGAGCGGATCTTTGCTTCCCAGTGGCCTCCATGGACTGCAGGGGCACAGCTGCCTCACCATGGGCTGCACCACAGGTCACAGAGGAGTCTTTCTTTCAGTGCCTAAGCACCCTCCTCCCACTCCTTCTCCACTGACCTTGGTGTCTGTGGAGCCATTCTCACATTCTCACTCCCTATTGCTGCTGCCATTTAGCAACTGCCCAGCAACTTCTTCCCCTTTCCAAATGTGTTATTCACAAAGGTGTTACCTCAGTCACTAATTGGTGAGGCCTGGGTCAGCTGCAGGGTCCATCTTAGAATTGACTCTCAGTGCCCTATCAGCTATTGGGGAAGCTTCTGGCAGACCTTTGTTTAAAGAAACCACCCCTGTAACCCCCCTGCTATATTCATGTAGATATTTTTATAACCTGTACATTTATCCCTTTGAACATTCTCAGAAATATGGATTTACACATAGTTGTTCTTCTGAGATTGCTTATGATTTGGATTTGACTTGAAAGCCCAGAGATGGTGCTCCACAAGCTCCTAAAAGCGTGCAATCTTGTACGTTTTACACAAATCCACAGGTGACAGTCTCTCAGCTTTCCATCTCTTTCTGTTGTACAATAAACCAGGTTAATACTGAGAAATATCTTTCTTGACTGGTGGGTAGGCACAAGATCTATTAGCAAAAAATGCTATATTAGCTTATGGTTTGTCTTAGTGGAACCTACAACAGCTTAAACCACCTAAATCTGAATTAGTTTGTAGCCTTCCTCTCAAACTCCTCAGCCTTCACTGTCATCCCTTCATTTTCTTCTCATTTGATATCTATTGGAGAAAAAATATGGAAAAACATGAATTTCCTTTAAATATCGATGCTTTCCAGGAGTACATTTATTCTGACAGCAGCTAGGAATTAATAACACATGCATACATTGTTAAAAATTATTTCTGAGTAGCTGTTCTTCAAGTAATTTTGTCTTTTAGCTCTCCTTGTATGGTTTCCCTGTTTTAAAAATTGCAGGGGACAGTTACTTCTTACTGTCTCTCTTATGACTAGCTTGCATGCATGGCAACTTCTGCTTTCCGTATCAGGTCAAGATCACTTTGATTTTGTTTTCTTGTATTACATTTGAGAGAAAAAAAAACAACCAAACAAAAACCCACCAGAACAAAAACCATGTTTGACTCAAAATTTAGACTATTTAGCAGGGAGAGATAGAAGAAAGACAAAAAAAATCTCAAATATTTGAAACCATAATTATTATGTAGAAATACAGGATTTTACTAGTTATATTTGTAGACATATTTTGTGAAAATGCTGTAAAGCCTGCACGTGAAAGCATCCTCTCCCTTCTTCTGTAGTCTACTATTCTCAATGGTAATGAGAAAATGTCCTGTCCTTTTCTGATTTTATGCTTACCTTGTGACACAACTGAAGTTATTATTACTTATCATTCAGTAGAACATATCTAGATGTGAAGAATCGCTCTTCAAATCATAATGCATAATTAGATTATCATACATGTAGATATTTGAACTGGCAGAAAAAAATGCTAATTTACAAATGTATCTATCTAAAGTGAGCAGAAAAATCTGCATGTGGGATTGAATGCATGGACTGAGAGCATTATTTCAAACTACTGTAAGGATTTGTAATGAGCTATTGGATAGGAAGAAAAATCACTCTGTACAAGAAACAGCTGAAGAAATAAAACAGAGTGCGCAGTATATCTCCACAATTCAAAAAATATAAAAAAAAAAACCACAAAAAAAATCCCAAAGGAACAAACAAAAAACCTGATACAAGCCTGATTTCTAGTGAAGCACATAAATTTTAATAGCAGCTATTGTTGTATTCTAGTTTCAAAGTATGAATACGACGTCAGCTTTATTACAATGAGACCACTTACATGTAATAGGGTAAGAGTCAGATTCTTCTGCATAACATGTCATCCAGTACAGGGAATGGCTCAAAGTTATATAATAAACTTGTAGGAGCCTTGCAGTTTTTATATCAGAGAAAGCACAATGACAGTGACATATGATGAGTCTTTGATCATCAAGTTAATCTCAAGATGAATCTAATAAAAGAAAAAAAAAGACTGCAGTGTAGAAAAAGTAAGAAAAACTAAAACAGACATAAGATCATAACAGATACAACAGATACAACAAGATCAGGTTGAAGATGATAGCCAAAAGATAATTTCTGAAAAGGAATATAGACCCAAAGCAAGTACACACAATACTTTCTCTATTTGCCGAGTCTCCAACCAGCTACAGTTTAGGGAGATCATGAATTGAATAAGTTTCATATGTGCTTAGAAACACTTAGTGAATTTCTTTTTACTAAATCTCTTGTCTTGCTGTGAAGCAGTATGAACTTATTGTCACCAGTAACATCTGGTGGGGAGGCTGTAATAACCTAATGACATATTCTGGAAACAGCCACTTCCTTTGTTTGCTTTGTATCTGTTAAATACAAACTTTGTATGTTGCCTTCTAATTATGCTTTATGAAATTACACCAGCTGTTTTGCTAGATAAGTATATAGAACTTTCAGAAAATTAGGCATTTTTATGATCACCTTATGTTATGCATTAAAACAATTCAGATATTGAAAAACATGTACAACATGTCAATACTATTCTCCAAATCCCTCTTACCTCCTATTTTGCATCCTTTCTGTCTTTGAGAAGTCAGATGAAGGGCTGGAGACAAATTTGTTTCTTTGTGGAACGTAGACAAAAGCTTAGGCCAGTACTTGGAAGAGACATAACTCTTTTTCTCTACAGAATACATTAAAATAGCCCTACAAAGGCAAGTTGAAAGGTCCACCTGGTAACAGTAATTCCAGCCTCAAATAACTACATACCCTGACAGTTATCTGACACTAAATTAATTCAACTTTATAGGTTTATTTGCTAACTACTGCAGATTAAATACCTTAAATTCTAAAACATTATTCCAGAACACGCATCCCTTAATAAGACAAGTTTTTTGTCTTCCTGTAGAGCCGTATAGGATAGAGAAGAAATATGCGTACAGCTAAGTTCTCAATTAAAAAGCGACATGTTGACATTCTCCAGCAAGAAAGTTTAAATTACTTTTCTCTTTTCTACTATTCTTCCAGTCATTTTTGATAGATCATGCTTTGTAGACTTCCTGATGGTTTTTGTTGATTTATCTTCTTCAGTTTCTTTCCTCAGCTTTCTCTTAGTTCTGCATCTTCTATGGATGAGCACTGGCTGCGAAAGGGGCAAGACATGCTATTTATTAACTGATCGTTCAGAAAGGCTAAAAATATTGTCCAAGCTCAGTAAGTGGCCTCTCATTGGTCAGGTAAAACCCATTGTACCATAACTAACTTAAGCAATCTATAAAATGGTAAACTTCCAAACCTCACATTTGTGCTGTTATCATCCTTGCCTGAGACTGAACACACAGTTAGCTCCTAGCTGCTTATCTTTAAGCTTTCACAGCACTGATGTTTCAGATGGCAAAAGAAAAGATAGATTTTTCTCAATGTAGAACTGTGAAACTCTTTTGTGTTTCCAATCACACTGTGTAAAATTTATAAGAAGTATCAGTGTATCATTAAATGATTTCTTTAATAGACTTAGTATGTTATTAAAATATATACTTTTATTAATAAATAACACAATAAATTACAAGTTCTAACACAAGGACATTAGAAATTAAGAAAACATTTAAAGTCTCTTGCAATATATTGCAGAGCGATATATCAAAGTCTGAAAGTAATTAAGATTTACTGAAGGTTTCTTTTTTCACCACTCTAAGCAAGCTACCAGAGAAAATAACTAGTTTTGCTGACCTATTGTTTCCTAGGAGAGAATAATGAGAGATATATAGGATAGCCATCAGTGAGCTCATTTATCGGAAAAGTCTTAGTTTAGTTAGCACTGCTGAGTTTTGTCTACAATGAAAAGTTTATCCAGTGATGATCATTTGTGGGAAATGTATGTAATAGAAATTATGTTAAGAATAGTTACACTGCAAAACCAGACAAAGTAAAATGTATTGCACAGTCATTTTAAACTCCTTCTAAATTTCCAAAGCAAATAAATGTTGGTTCACATACCAAAGATATAAAAATGTGGTTCCTATCATGAAGACTTTTTGAAAACTTACTGCCATTTTATAAATATTAAAAAATTTTACAAATAGGTTGGTTTTTAGGTTTCTCGGTCACTGAATAAGGTCATAAATAAACATTTTCTTACAAAATTGAGCTGTTTACAGCACATTTTTTTCAAAATTATTCCTCTTTGCAGCCACATTTACTCTTCTAGTAGTCTTATATAGTTTGTGAAGCATCTGAAATAATTTCATCCTACATATTTTGTGTTTCCCTCTCTTGTTTCTGAAAATGGTAAACATTTTAGACGATGCAGAATTAATACTTCGATATTTGTCCTAATGTTCACTGATGGGAAGGACTTGGGGTTTTCTTACATCTTTCCCAGGTATGTACATGCAAATGGTTTACATCTTACTTAAAAGTCATCCCTAGCAAAACAAAACAGGAGGTTTGACATAAAGACATTTATCCTTTCTAACAAAATAGACAAAGACTGTAATTAATGCTAAACACATACCCAAGCATACTAAAATCCATGCTTAAATAGGTCTGAGTAAGACTGACTCCTCCGAAGTTAAAGGGCATGGCTGTGATGCACGGTCTGTCATCTACATTGCTGTCTCTGATGGCCAAGGAACATATTGCACAGGCACTGCAGGCTCCAGAAGGCAAGTATTGCAGCTTTAACGTACAATTGTGCAGACTGCATAGCCTGACTTCCCATCAAGTGCTGTTTCTGTTTTCTCTTTTGCATTATAAAGGGACAGAGCATTAATAATTAAACTCATTTAAGCATTTTTACTCTTTATAAACAGAACCTGTTGTCATAAACTTGTGCTTTATTTTCCACCAATCCTGCATTTTAAGTCTTCCTCATCTCTGAAATATATGTCCAGTATTTAGAAATTCTTTTTCTAATCTTGGGTCTCAATCTGCCTTTGTTCTTTTTGGAGCATCTTCCCTGAAATCAGTTTGGTAAACCAATGATTTGTGTATAATTTAGAATTCTAAAATTTGGTCCTGGGTAGCCTTAACTGCATACTACTATTAGAGTACTTCTGAAAAGCTTTTATAATTTTCCTGTGACTCTAAGTAAAACTCTTGAATCTGCTAGCTTGCTTTGCATTTTGATTGTTAAGCTTCCTATGGCTCCACTCATTTTCAGTAACGCTGCTAACAGAACATTAACCAGTGCTGGGGTTGCATTTTCTGTGATTTTTTTCATACTATTGCAGTCTTAGAAAAACAACTTCTGTATGACTATAAATGCCTTGGTTTGACACAAAGATCAAGTACTTTATCCACCAGTACTTCAGAAGAGTTTTTTTTCTATTGAGATTTTCCTTTCTCCTCTCCTGGCATTTTGAAGTTGATAGATTTTAAACTCCCTTGAGAATCAGTAGTGCAAGCTAAAGAGAGAAAAGGAGTTACTGAGAAGTGAGAGGAAGACTTTGCTTTTTCCAGAAGAGTGAGACCATATCAATTGGCTGGGCTAGTGCTAAGAGCTTATTGATGTAGGAGTGATCTTGAAGGCATGAGATGCCAATCACAAAGTAAGTGAACTTCAGAAGAATATGAAACAGATAACAGTCAAAAACAGCCTTTCAAGAGGGTGACTGCAGAGTGATCAGAATCTCAGATGAGAATATGGTGTTTTTCAAATGAGGGATGCTTTTTTGACTGCTTAGCAAAGGCCTGAGGCAGCCAGCCTCAGGTGCCTAATGGAAACATTTTCTCTATATACAGTTAATGTCTTTCACTGAGTGTCTTTGACAGAACTCTACTGTTCCTTTCAATCCATGAAACAAAAGTTTTTCATCTATTGATGGTTTTGCTTTGCTTTTTATCCTTGTAGCAGTGTGTGTAACAGGAAGAAATATATGTCATTATTGTAAGGAAAAAGAAGTCATGTTGGTCTGAAATTCGCTCTCAGTCAATCAATGATCAATCCTCTGATTAATGTTCTCATAATAGAAAGATGCACAGTTAAAAAGCATAGCAAGTTAGAGGAGGAAAATTATTTCAATCGGTGCAACCAGCTAGTTGAAGGTGGACTTGCCTTTACTTCAGCAAAATAGAGAAGTTCTATCTCAGTTCTTCAGAGGAAAACAAATAAATATATTTTCAAGTATTAAGACAGCGCCAGAAAAGAGAAAACCAGTACGAATACTGAAAGCTGAAATTAAAAGTCTCTATTTTGTCAGCAAACAACTGTACTTTGTACTGTCTGCAAACTGTACTTTGTTACTTTCCACTGCAGAATTATAAGAATTAAAGATACAAGAGTAGGAAAAAAGACGGGAAGCAAAGTACCTAAGAAATTTTGGGTAAATCACAGCTACTGTCTCCATTCACTACCACCACATTTCTATACATAATGTCTTTTTCTTTTTCAATTCACTGCTAGGTAGTATTCTGAATTAATTATTTGAGTTTATATTCTCTAACTGAGTTTGATGGTGGCCAATGCGGTGGACTTGCCATCACCAAAACACAATTTACAATATACATTCATGGTTGTTGGAAAGGAATGAGAAGTTAATCTGATAAGAAGGGCACATATACTTGGGTTCTTTACTCACTGTTTCATTTTATTTGTCAAAAACACTTCAGTGATCTTTAGCCAATAAATTCAAATTTCACTTTTTCAGATCATCTTACTTATACGTATATTTTTTTAGGACACTATACTTCTATTAATGAAGTGGTAAAAAAGAACCACTGTTGTTAAAAAAAAACAGGCAAAGCATGATATTGAATGGCCTTCATTTTGTGTAGAATTAAAGTTAAATATTTAAATATTAAAGTTCTTCAGTGTGGTAGTTTATTATTTCTTTCTTTATTTCTAGTATACCAGCCAATCAGTTCATTTATTTATTTTATTCTACCTGTAAAATGAACAGCACTGCCTTTGACACCTGTCTACTTACTACTTAGACCTGTTGGTCAAAGTGCCTCAATGAATAAGAGCTGCTGTTATGAGAAAGTTTGAGACTGTAATAGCAGGTACTCAGCTCCTCACAACTAGTTTGTAGTGAGCCTGGAATTATTTTTATCCCTTGCACTTATACATAATGCTTATGCTTGATTTGTATAGTGTTTTTAAATTTAATGAGGAAGAGATACAAAATATTTAAGCACTACTTGTCATGTTTCAGGTAGGCATGATTAAAACCTTATAATCAATAAATAATTTTTCACATTCAGGGAGTGCTTGTTCTGCTGCTGAGAACCTATCTTTAATTAAAAATATGAGCTCTAGTACATATGCAAATATCATTATGTCAACAGTAATAGCCACAAGAATGTGAAAAACTCATCCACAGTCTCAATAGCACAGCAAAGGAAACCAATGGGATATCTTACATATTCCTTAAGTTTGTGAAATTAATTTTAATAGACATAGTAAAACATGAGCTCTTCACAAGGTTAGCCCTCCTTGGTAATTTGCTGTCAGTACACAGAGGAAATGTTAAGATACAAATGGAGATCTTTAATAGTGGGTCAGATGTGGCTTTTCATTTAAGAGTGGTTCAGAAATAAAAAATCCAGAATTGTTTTCATTTAAAAATGTGATAGAATAACACAAAAAGCAAAATAGGTGTATAATCAGTTCATCATAAATTGTGTTCTCTTAATACCAGAATCTCGTGATTCAGTGGCAGAGAGTAGGTAAGAAAGTCTTGCTTTTTTACCTTCTTTTGTAAGCAACATTAATATAAGAAAACCAAGGTTATAGTGCAAAAGTAGTGACCTTTTATCTAGTGAATCAGGGAGAAGCTATCTACAGCTTGGACTTCTCCAGTGGTCAGGTAAGCCATGTGGTAAAGCAGAGTCTCAGCACAGTCTTGACACATCACTAACGATTAGGTAAGTGTAGATTTATGTAGTCCAGACACAAGTTTGCTGAGCATTATGCCTTTATCTGGACCTATGGTTATGTATTTATATTCCTTTCTTTATACCTTCCTGTTATTATTTCTGTAGAATGTGATTTTACAAAATCAGTGGTTAGTAGTTAATATCAAGCTATTGTATATGGGAGAATATACTTGATTTGCATAGTGTTACTCTATCTGTATGGACTTGAGCTATTCACCTTAGAAAAGGAGCTGAGCAAATGCTTCTCACTGCTAATTATCCACCAGTTTGAATCTCTGGTGGGTTTGTTGCAGTCATATAATATAAAGATGTAGAATACCCATCTGAAAGATTTCTCTTTTCCTTTGCCTCTCTCTGTTGTATACCATACATTGAAAGAATGCAAATATAATTGTACAATTGAACAAATGAGCAGGTATGTATTATCTAAGAGATATTAGGAGGTATTAAAGGTGAAAACAGCATAGTGAAAATTCTATTCGTTTTTATTTCTGCAAATTTTAATGGCCTAGTGAATCTACATACTTAGAGATATATGGATTCATCTAGGGAACAGAAAAGATGCAGTTTTCTATAGGGTTATTTTCTTGCATAAGCAGTTTTTTCTTAAGTCCTTCCTCTTCCTTTTCTTTCCATGTACAAAGATAAACATTCTTGCTATTTCTCAGCTCAGATATGCTCTCCATCTGACAAAACAGATGTTCTCTTTAAACAGGCTTAAGGTTATGTGGACATCTCAGCTTTCCCTTAATGAATCTATAGCAGCCAAATTACGTATGCATAAATGCAGCCTAAGTCCTTGAAGGACATACACATTAGCTGTGTCATTTTGGATTCACTCTTTGGAATGAATATGCCCCTGTGACTTTTTAAAGCATTTATATTCACTGATTCTATTTGAAAATACCCATATAACTATACATTGCTATGTACATAGAAAGAAGGTAGTTATTCATAACAGTACAAAACAAGTCCTTTTATATTCCAAGGCCTGCTATCCCTTTTTTTTTATACAGAAAATAATAAGATGAGAATCTGATCAATCTTCTCTAATACTCCTAAGTTACTCACAGTAATATGACTTAACTAACTAGATTTTCCTTTTTTTTAATGAAGTGACAGGAAACATTTCTAGTTCTACTAATTCACAAATGCAAACATTGTAAGCTACAGGAGATTTTTATTTATGTTGCTGTTGGTAGAGGATATTTTTAATATATAGCATAAAGTAACATAGTTTGAGATGAAACTTGTTCAAGAAAATGATATTCAGAAAAAAGTAGTGACATCATTCACTATCAGAAAACCTTTAAAATGCTGAAGCTTTTGTCTAAAAAATTAAAATCTTAGACAAGCCAAATTTGTGTGAAATAGGCAACATGAGTTTGCATCATTAGGCAAAGTGATTTTCAGTAAAGAGGTATTAGATTATCCTCAGCTAGCCAAGCTTTGTGACACAAGTCTGTCCGACTAATCATCTGTGCCATTTTAAGTTCCGCGTTTTACAGTTTTGCAGGGCACTAATTTGCACAGTTGCAAACAAAGAAGTGGTATTTTTAGACAGTTTCACCAGTGTTGATAAGAACCATGATATTGTTGAAATCATTGAGAAGATCTCCCTCAGTGTCAGTGCCAAGCAATGAGAACCCATGAGGTAGTTTAAACCTGACTGGGTGGCAGATGCCCACCAAAGCCATTCTGTCACTCCCTCTTCTAAAATAGACAGTGGAGAGTTAAATACAAGAAGAGGCTCAAGAGAAAGTAAGGTCACTAAGTAATTACTATCACCAGACTCAACTTGGGAAGAATTGCTTTGATTTATTAACAATCAATCAAAACATTTAGAAAATGAAAAATAAAAACTGAACCTTAAAACAACACTTCCTACCCCTCCCTTCCTCCAAGATGTCTACCTCCTCAGAGGCACAGGGAGATGGGGAATCGTGGTTATGGTCAGTTCAATACAGACTAACTTTGTTTCTCTTTCCTCTCAGAGGAAGCACTTCTCACACTTCCCCTGCTATGGTGTGGAGTTTCTCCCACAGGTGATAACACTTCACAAACTGATTGGATGCGGATCCTTTCCATGCTATGCAGTACTTCATGAACTGCCCCAGTGTGGGTCATATGGGAAACAGTCCTTCAGGAATAGACTACTCCGGTATAGGTCTGTCCATGGGGTTGCAGGTACTGCCAGCAAACCTGGTCTGGTATGTGGGCTCCTCTCTCCAGAGATTTGCTTGTTCTGCCAGAAGCATGCTCTATGCAGGCTTCACAATCTCCTTTGGGCATCCATCCACTCCAGTGTGGGGTCCTCCCCAGGCTTCAGGTGGATCTCTGCTCTACCATGGGCCTCCAAGTCTACAGAAGCAGGGCCTGCCACATCATGGGCTGCACCACAGATCTCAGAGATATCTCTGCTCCAGCACCTAGTCACCTCCATCTTCACTGACCTTGGTGTCTGCAGAGATATCATTCTCACATTCTCACTCCCTTCTCCTGCTTCAGTTTAACAACTGTGCAACAACTTCTTCCCTGTCTCAAATATGTTGATCACAGGGAATTTACTTCCTCCACTAATTGGCTTGGCCTTGGTCCACAGTGGCTCTGTCTTAAACTGACTGGTACTGGCCCTGCCAGATACAGCGGAAAATCGTAGCAGCTTTTTAAAAGAAGCCACTCCTATAGCCCCTCCAACTAACAAAACCTGGCCACACAAACTCACTACAATGGGTTTTGCCATTGACAAAATATAGTAGTGTTGGTAATTATTGCAGAGGACAGTTGGGATCATGATCCAATGACTATTTTCCCTCCTTTCCTCCTTAGTACAGCTGTGTTTCAGTCCTCTTTATTGTACTCTAAGCATGTTTAAAAACAAGTACACTTCACTTGGACTCTAGGGAAGAGGGAATAGCCAATGACATGGACTTGAGCTCTAGGCAATCTCCTCTGATTTTTTTTTTAATAATATCAAAGTTATGTTTTGCTCCAAATAAAAGCCTAGCTTCTGCTATCTTTACCACGGTTGAGCTGAAGCACTTATTTCTGTGGGACTCCTCAAAGAATCACCATGGTATTTGTGTATTAGTGGTGGTACGTCACCCAACAAGGCAGCAAAATAACTTTTCTGTTACTGCTCAAGTGCACTAGTGTCTTGGTTTAGGCCTGTCAGGGAACAAAAGACCACAATTAGCCTCAAGAACCAAAGTTCTGAGGATTGTCAAAGGGCAGGGAGAGCTTAATTCCCGCTTTTGGTCCAGGACACAACAGACCAGGCTACTCGACTTGGGGAAGAAAACAGAAAATAATTTAATCCAACACCAACTAAAGTATAACCATAAAACCCCAAAACATAACACAAAACAACACCGAATAGTACAACAATGAAGAGCACAAACAGCCCTTTAAAACCACCTTCTCCCCACCCCTTCCCTCTTCCTGGGCTTAGAGCCCTAATCCCGGTGACTTTATCTCCTTCCCCACTGAATGTCTGAGGGGGCAGGGAATGGGGGTTTCAGTCAGTCTGTTCTCAATGGTTTCTGCCATTTGCCTTTCCTCCGGGCAGGCGGGATCAACATCAGTCCTTCCTGCTCCTCCACTGGGTACCTCACACACCCAGCAGCCCTGCAAGGGCCACTCCAACGTGCATTCATCCCAAAGTCTGCAGCTCCTCTCTGCCTCTCTTGTGGCTCTGCTCTGTGCCCCCAAGTCTCTCCAGCATGTCCTGTGCCATGGCCGCCTCCTCACACAGTCTCTCGCCCATCCAGGTGCACTCACACAGACCGGCTGCTGTCTCTCAGTCCAGCCATTGCCCTCCATGGGTTGCAGGGTTACAGTTGCGTTCTCACCATGGCTTGCAGAGGGGTCTCTGGTCTGGTGCTCGTCCTTCATTTCTCATTCTCTGACTGCAGGGACCACATGGTCACCTTCATCTTTTACCACTCCTACAGCTACTCCCAAGCACTTCAAATTCCCATCCTTAAATATTGATGGCAGAGGTGCCAGATTGGCCCAGCCAGGCTGGAGGTGAGTCTGAACTCAAGAGCTGAGGGAAAGTCTGAGAACTCTTTACTGGGTCTTCGCTGTAACCAACTCCCTCTGTTACCGAGGAAAAGGGGCTCCTTGCTAAACCATGACAACTAGATACCTAAGATTTTTAACAGCTGAGTAAGGGAATATCAGAAAAAGAGCTAGACCTACCTTTGCTCCAGGTGAAAAGGAGTCTGCTAAACCTCTGTAGAGGAAGATCTACTCTGTAGACTAGAGTGACTAATTGACCAGCAACAAAGTTGTGTTGTATATAGGAAGCTGTTATGTGTGAATGGGGAAAGCAGCAATACCAGATTCATAATGTTTGATTATGAATTATGTTTGAGCACTCATTAAAGCACAAAAGCATGCATTTCATTACAAAAACACAAGGATTTAATACAGGTAAAAAGTCATTATGACACTCAAGGGCATAATAAGCTGTAAGCAATGCAGCGCTTCTTCATAACAGTAATATATATTCTCTTTCAAGCCTTACACTAATAAATAGACCCTGATGCCAGACAATGCTGCGAATAACTGAGAAGTAAAAATGCGGTGTTTACAGATTGGCATGTTTTCTCTCTGTTGCTTAGCCTGTACTCAGTTTTTATTTAAGATTGTTTTTCTGTTGAAAGTTGGGCTGAAAAGAATTTGACAGTATTACTTCTATCGTAATTTTACAGAAGTCATGTAAATTAATATGTAATATAATTTGAACAAGGCACTGCTCTGTTCAACTACACACACCTCACACACACTGCTAGAAGAAACAAGAGGGAGGTTTTT
This sequence comes from Urocolius indicus, assembly GCA_013401255.1. Classification (NCBI taxonomy): domain Eukaryota; kingdom Metazoa; phylum Chordata; class Aves; order Coliiformes; family Coliidae; genus Urocolius; species Urocolius indicus. Next base: position 19,477 of record WBNH01008954.1, on the reverse strand, counting down.
CTTCATTACACCAAAATGCCAGTAAATAAAATAGACTATACAAATAGATTACACAATCAGGTTACAAATACATATTGGAACCAGTTTTGGACATTTTTCCTCTTGGACTGCAAGTCTATTAGAAGTATCTTTTAAGAAGACACTTGTCTTTCCACTTCCAATAAAGTTGCTCAACACGTTCTTCTTGTGTTCTCTGGGAAATCATTACGTGTCTGCACTACTGACTCCATTGTGCAGAGCTTTTGAAGTTAGTCTGAAAAGGCTAATTATCCTGTGTCAAGCATGTAACTAACAGAGTGGTGCTAATTACTTTTTTTGTCTATTTGTTCAACTAATGAACTCAATTAGATTCAACTTAAGCCCATTGTTTTTCACCTGTTCTTAGCTTGCAGCTTGCTGCTGCTTTGTCAGTTCTAATGAAGAGACTTACCTATTTTTTTCCAAATATATTAGTTGTGTCATTTAAACATGTTAGGTAGCAGGAGTGCCAAAGACTAAGGGAATAAGATAGCCTAACCACAGTCCCTGCAATAAATCACGGAACAAGTCCATTGGAGCAAATGTCTGGGCACACGAGGGTAAAGGATGTGATCAGGAAGCTTCAAGCCAAGGAGGAACCATCCTGCTTGGGCCAAAGGGAGAAGTCTTGGGCAGAAGAAAAGCTGACAAATTGAAGGCACTCAGAGGAGGCCACTGAGACAGCAGAGTTGGAAAAATTGCCCCACAAGGAAAGGCCAAGGACCAGAAGTGGTTCAGTGAAAACTGAAATGGCTTCACAGCATCTCACTGCATTCCAGTACATACAGAAGTGAATCACATGCGCAGGGATGGGCTCTCTACAGTAGTTCCTAGCAGGATAGCAAGAAATACTGACTGATACAGGAGAGCTTCAGACTAGGTTTAAGGAAAAAGGATATTTTTCCCACAAGAACAACCAGAACACAGGGCTAGGACACTGGGACATAGTATTATCTCCTTTCCTGAAGGATTTTCAGACCCAATTAGATAAAGCCCCAAGTAATGTGGTCTGACCCTTGACCAAGTCTGCTCTGGGCAGGGCTTTGGACTAGGGATCTCTCAAGGTTCCTGCTGGCCTAAAGTGTTGTGTAGTACTTTAATTCTCTCTGTATCATTTCACCACTCTAACTAGATGCCTACACAGCAAAGTTGAGCCAGCATTGCTCTAATAACTCTACTTGCTCTCTGGGTGATAAAAGCCCTTAAATGGAGAGAGAACTCTAGTTCTAGAGAATACCATCTGTTTACTGTGGTGTTTTCTTTCCTGTAGAGAAGTGGCATAAATTCCTTAAATCAATCCGTTTTCCATCTAGGACATTGAGCTGTGCCACCAAAAATACACTTTGTAGTGTAGCCAGTATACTTTCTATTACTGTTGAGAACAGTGGCACACTTTATTAAACACTAAATTTAAGAACAATCACTAGACTTGTCAATTACAAAGCAAAAAAACCTCTTTGTTATCCATATGGCATACATAGAATGTTCTAACACAAGAAAAAAAAAATAAATGGAAGCACAAATAGCTCAAATGATTCATCCAAGATCACAAAATCTCTGTCATAGTTACAAAATAGATCCATTACTGTATGCTTCTGATCTTATGACCTAGATATGGGACTGATTTTCTTCAGTTGTTAGCCACTATGTATGTAACAAATGCTGAAATTAAAATTCTTTACTTTATATTGCTAGGGATTTCTAGCAGGAGCAGAAAACAGCCCCCTTTTCTTTTCCTCATCTAAACTAAGTCACAAATTTTCATGCCATGGGGGAAAAAAAAAAAAAAAAGAGATATAGAGAGAAAATAACAGCCTTTTCCATCAGAATCAAATGTCAGGTTTGTCTTTGTTATAGAGTATGCATAGTCTAGTTTTGACTGCCAAGTCCTAAGAAGCAGTGCATTTTTTCCTATGTTAAATGCACACAGCAAAGTGAGACTGAACACAGATCACTCCGTGGGACCAGCATCAGGGATTGCAAGATCAAACAGGATCTTTATTGCCACAACCCATCTTATTCTTAACTAGCTCCAGTCCACAGCCACAGAAGGGATAATTTTTTGGAGAAAGAGAGCAAAATGATGCCTTGATATGTCATCATTTGAATTGCTCTAAAAAAATTTACTTTGGGAAGAAATGTAACTCTTTTTCTTTCCCACAGATTCTTTTTGCTGTTCCTCTGGCTTGTTCCATATTACACGAAGATCAGTCTAGAGCACTGTAAATCACATTGAAGATCTATGTTCAGCAAAAGAAAGTAATAGAAACAGATATTTATCTTACCAATGGATTTCCACTGCTTTCCATGGACTCTAATTTTAGTTAAAACTGAAATGCCTGACACAGAGAAGTCCTATGCAGTTGCAAAATAACTTTTATTTTGATTATAGTCTACAAAATTCATAGTAAGCATAGGGAATACAAGCTTTGTGCTTTACATTCTTTAACCTCTATTTAACTTCAATTTTCAGCTTTTGTGAACATTTCTTCTAGTATCATGGGATACCTCTTTCATCACTTTTCCAGTAACATCCACAAAAACTCTGAAAGTCAAGCCCTGTACAAAGTACTAAGGACTACTCTGCAGGGAAAACATCAGTTCTACCGTATTTCAACTGTGAAATATGATACTTGCAAGCAAATGCAATCCTTGAATCCATTGTAATATAAGAAGCTGAGTGATTTATCACCTTGGGCATGGCAATTGTTCTAGGAATAAAATGACTGTGATCACTTACTGTTATTAGGAAATTATAGCTCCCTCCCAGAGTACAAAAAGGTTACCTTCCTGAGTGAAGGGTATGTGTCCAGATCAGCTACTGACAGATAATCTTTGCCATAGTAGATTGAGTGAACCAAAGCTAATGTTTAGTCCGATGTTTTGCCAGTTTTAATGGTTCTGCATGCATTCAGTTCTGCATGGGTAAATTTTCCAAGGGTTGTTACCTTCTGTTCATTGGCATTTGAAAATAATGTCAATAGTGTTTAAAAAGTAAATCACTATGTACAGCATAGAATTATGCCACTTTGAATGTACACCATTCAAATCCACATCTTCAACACACACTTATTATACAAGGTGAACATTGTCTATGAGAGAAAGAATATATAATATTCAGTAGCCATTTAAGTAGCTGAATAGTACTGTAGGTGTTAAGATGCCGACCTGAGTTATCAGGAAGATGGAGTTAAGCCTTCTTTGACATTGTTCAACTTCAGTGCTTCCAGAATTTGATGCAAAGGTTCTTCTTTGGCTGCATGATTCAGTTTTGGACAAGTCAGTCAAGCTACACACCTGGAATTAGTAACATTTTCTTCTGGTATGTTGTGCATTTAGACTGGCTGGTATTAAAAGCTCTTAGACAGCACTGAGAACTCCAGACTAAATTTTTTGTGTGCTACAATTATTGTATGGTACATTTCTTCTCCATTGATGTCTTCTTTACTTGTTTTCAGGGCTTTGCAGAATGTTCTTTTTAAATATATCATTTCCTTTGACATTTAACTATGTGTAATCTCAGTAGCATACACTTAAAATGGCTGAAGAAGTTGCTAAAATTTATCTGTTTAAAATATATTCTGTTATTCCTGAATACAGATATCTTTCAATTTCTCAGCTGCCAAGAGCAAATGAATCTGCACTGCAGATATTTGAGGCCAAATACATAGTGATGCCTAAATTAGCTTTACACAATGGTCACATTGTGTTAGTGGTTGGGTTGGGGTTTTTATTGATTTATTCACATTTATTCAGTGTGACCAGCAACTAAGAGTAAGAGCAGTTTAACGGGTCTCCTTAAATAGGCATTGTGCAGGCTATGTTAGGGAAGCATATCTGGACCATAAATTAGATCTGTCTGAAATATGGTTCCCAAAGCCATTACTTGATCACTAGTTCCCCTTACAGTCTTCATGTCTGCTCTGTTTTCTGTTCCTGCCATCATCTTTTTTTTTCTTGCTGACCAAAAAAAAAGTTTCCTAGAACTAAACTGTAAAAAATTAACACAACAGTAATCAGCTGATCACTGACTTGACAACCTGGGTCATGTCAGAAAGTCACTGCCCTGCCAAATCGGTTGTAGAAACCTCCCAGGAGCTTACATAATGAATCAGCCCTTCCTGATGAGATTTGCTGTGTCTAAAGGGTTTGGTTTGGGTTTTTTGGGGCGTTTGTGTTTTTTCTGTTCTAGATGCTAAGTGTCTGTCTGTCCTTCTACTTTCTATTTTTTCTGTGGCAATTTTATGGTCATGCTTGATGCATGGCACTGTTACTTCACTTCAAGAACTCTGAGGTTACCACTTGACCAACAGAACTGTCAGCATGGATCAACATAGCTATTCCTGTTAGCTTCTCTGCACTAACTGTACATTGCCTGTTGCTTTGGTTTTCTTCTTGTTTGACGTGGAAGATTTGTAACAACTGATTAAAGAGAAATAATTTTATTTTAAAACAAACAAACAAAAAAGGCAAAGATCTGGCCAGAAAAGATAGAAAATATAATAATTCTTATGTTGTTGATATATCCCTACTACTTTGCATTATGATATCTTCAGAGATGAGGAAGCCTTATTAATAATTTATCATGTCATGAATTCTTAGGGTGTCCTATATTATCAGTGTTTTCAGACCTCAGTTTCCACATGCTCTTCTTTTTCCTAAAGTGAGCTGACACAACAGGGTCTATATGATGACTTATATGTCAGTGGTCTTCTGCAGGAAATACAGAATGATGTATTTCAGATATACATGTATGATGTAGGATGAATTACTATGGAAATCTTTAAGACAAGATTAAGGCATTGTAATTCTGAACCTAAAAGACAGTTACTTAGATACAGAGAAAAGTTTTTGATAAGGGTTTCCCTTTAGGAAAACAGCAGAGCAAGATACAAGAGGAAAGAAGATCCTTATTGTAATTGGGGTGAAACTAGTCTTTCAAGCTTCTCACTAAAAAATACAAAAGTATTAATCTAGAATAGTCTGTCTTTAGTATTTGATTTATTCTTTCATGGAAAGGCACCATTTCAAGTCGTTCTTTTGATACTTTCACAAACCAGCTAAGTACCAAGGTTTTTTAAGAAAGTCTTTCATCACTTATTGAAACTGTCCACTTCTGCACTAATAATAAACAAATACTAGAGAAGATTTTGCAGAATAAGGCTCCCAAATCATACTCATAACTTTCTTCATATCTGTTGGATTTCTTTCCTGCTAAATGAGTCCTCTACCTTAGAAATAATTTCTTAGATCTTTTTATCTGAAATTGATATTCACTTTAAAAACTTCTTATTTCAGGAATGCCATTTGTTTTGAACTAGAAACTATTGAATTCTAAAATGTCTGGTCATCTCTGTGCAGGAGCATGTCTACATCCCTAAATTCTCTGTTATGAATCTTGAGAGATTTACTCTGATTCTGATGTCAGGAGATGCTTACATTAGCTGTAATGTTATCTCATATGGGTAAGCCTAGAAACATGATGGGTGCATTTGAAAATATGAGTAATAAAGCTAAATACATTTGTTACTGGAACATCTTTGCTGTGCCTCCCAGCCCTGTTAAATTTGTCTTCAGACTCTATAATAATTTACTGCTTTCTTGCAGTCTGGAAGGTTGAGGGAGGCATTCATCTCTAAAGTTGTAATTTTAGGGAAAATTAATTTTACTGGTACTTCCACCAAAATTGTGCAGCTTTAGTTACATTTTGCCATCTGCAATTAGATTAATCTTCTCCAAACTAATGGAGTGTAATTAGTAAATGAACTATTTGTTTCTCTGAAAGGATTGCTCCAGTCATCTAGCTGTCAAGTCTCCTCCATATGGATACATAGTTAATCAGGGATGTCCAAGTCTAGCCTTTCCAAATTAGATTTGCTTTTTGGGATTGTCAGTTGACTTGGCTCTTTGACAAAGTGTAGGGAGGGCAGGAAAGGCTCCTGGTTTTCCTCAAAGCCACAGTGAAGCAGAGGTGCATGTGTGTTACTGTTTGTCTTCCATCTGTCATTCAACAGTGTAAAAAGGGTTTTAGCAATCAGATCTCCTTACACAATATTTCCTGTTTCACATTCATTGTGCTGTGGTTGGATACAAGTGAAAGCTAAGAACAATTGCTTTATGATTATAAAAAGGATCAAATATGAAAATTGCACAGTTCAGTTTGCACAGCACAGTAATGATAACATGATATAGAGTCCTGGGACTGGTTAGCCCTGAAGAGGTTTAAATTGCTGTGGTTTTAGTAATTTCTAACATTTCTCTTCTTAGTTGCTTCTGATTCCAGAAATCTCATTTTTTAATCCTTCTTTCAGCTTTCATATAATATATCCATATCCTTCTCAGAAATTTTCCTTCTCACAGGCTCCAATTTGCTGCTCTGTGTGTTTTGGGTTTAGATTTGCAGAAGTGGGGGGGCATGTGGGGTTTTTTACATAGCAACAGTAGCAGCTAATCTTGTTCTGAACACAAATATGCTCCTGTAATAAAGCTGAGCTGGTTTATATGCTTTCAATAGCATTTATCTAAACCTAAGCTAAGAGTTGTATTTTGTGGGAATGTAAAAGCATGCTGAATGCATAGTTCAGGATGGCAAAACTAATATTCAGATCACATTAGTGATATCAGTTTCTTATTTCTCTCATGCCTCTAACCTTTGAAAACTAATTATTTTACTTCAAGATCGGTTGTTTGTATCCTGATTTGTGATCATGTGTACAAGCTCCAGAGAAGCATTACAGATTCTTTGGGATTTGAGTGAACAAACACATCTGTCAAATGAGGTCAAAGAACTGTAAGGTATTTAAAAACCTATTTGAGATTACTCATTAGTTCCAATTCCACAAGTCTGGGATTTTTTATACAGCCATTTGACTCACAGAAAAGAGTGTCTTGGAAGGCAGACATAACAAGTCAGTTTAAAAAAAATTATGCAACAGCATCTGAGATGCCAGTATTTGAAATTTTTGCCCTGTATATCTTTAAAATCTAATGATGCTCCTAAGAAAAAGTCAGAAAAGAGGTAAAAAAAGTTTATGAGTTCAACACAAAATGAAGGCCATTCTGACATGTCAGAAAACATAAAAATTACTGAAATATTTTCTCCTTTCTCCTTTACTAAATTGAAATGGAAATCATTTTGTCCTATGGTAATTTGAAAGCAACTAAACGATCTTAATTGTTCCCAAATATAGTATTCTTTTCTCTATCCTTCAAATCTTTTTATATATTTCTAGTGGATATTTTTCTTTACATACAGATAGTTTTATTGTTATATTGACATAGTTAGTATTTAGCTAACAAAGGCAAAGTCACATGCCACTCCTTGTTTTTCTTCTTTTTTTTTCTGATTAGATTGTTTTAGCAATATGCAATAAGGAATTAAGTGTAATCCCTAAAATCAAATCTGTTCATGCTAAAAAGATTTGAGAGTTCAGAAGTCTGCAGAAGGCAAGCAAAAGGCACTATAAACCAAAGTTTTATATTTGAACAGGCATTAATAAAAAATGTTCCACTACCATTAACTGTACTCTGTATCTTTGTGCAATTATACTCCATTCCTCTGCAATGTCAAATCTGGACTTCAAGTTCCAGCAGATCCAACCCAACTTTCCTGATGGGCAACCCACTTCAGAGTTTACAGCTTTCCTGCTAGTTGTCACTCATATTTTTACCAGACATTCTACTAGTGTCAAGATGTCTTAAGAATCACTGTGGTAGTTTGACCCTGGCTAGATGCCAGGCACCCACCACGCCACTTGATCACCCACCTCCTCAGCAAGCCAGAGAAGGGAAGAAAATAAGACAAATGTCTCGTGGGTTAAGATAAAAGCAGTTTAATATAGAGATAGCAAAGCCGCGCGCGCGCAAGAAGCAAAGCAAAGCAGATAAAGCTGTTACTCTCTACTTCCCATCAGCAGCGATGTCCGGCCACCTCCCGAGAAGTAGGGCTTCAGTACGCGTGACGGTTGCTTTTGGAAGGCCCAGAATGAATCTTGCCTCCCCCTCCTGCTCCTCTCCCCCAGTTTATATTACTGAGCTGACGTCATATGGTATGGAATATCTCCTTGGTCAGTCTGGGTCAGCTGTCCCAGCCATGGTCCCTCCCAGGATCATGCCCACCCACCACTGTTGGTGAAGGTGGGGGAAGGAATGCTGGAGGGACAGCCTTGATGTTATGCAAGTGGTAGTCATAATATTGATATCAACAACAAACACAGCACTGCAAGAGCTACTGTGGAAAATCACTACCATCCCAGACCCACTACAATCACCTTTATATTGATGTGCATACAGTAACTTCTTCAACAGCAGAGTTTTTCTGGCCCAGGATTAGATAAAGGTGCTGTGCGAATCTGTGGCTTTCTTTCACCTGCAGTTTAGCCTAGTGTCAAAGATGATGGAATAAGTTCTCTCACTTGTCCTCCTTACCTTACCATGGCATATCTTATTTCCTTCTTGTGCTCAAGGCAGACATTCTCAAGAAACAAGGCTCTGCCTTTTCCCACATCCTAGTCTGTGCTGCTTCCAGCCACCTTCATCTGCCAAAGGACATTAGGCAGGTTTTCCTTCTGGTCTTTGACATGTCCAAAACTTAAGCAGCATTTGTGAACAAAGTTAAGTAACATTCGTAAAATGGGGTAGTCAAAAGGTGTTAAGCAAGAGTTGTGATATTAGCAGCTAAGATTTATGAAGACCTCGACTAACCACTGTTTTGTTAGACTGATATCACATCCAGAAGCCAGCTGATGGATAGAGGAATTTAGAGCATTTACTGAAAATAAAGGAATAACTGCATTGGCAATTAGAGATTTTAGGAGGATGTAAAAAGCTCAGCCCCTGGCATTGGATTTAGATGGGACTGTTCTATTTTCTGTGATTGATCAGACTTGTGCAATGCCTCAGCTTTTCATTAATATCACTGGCCAAATTCATGGGCTTTGCCACTTCAGCAGAAGGAAGGCCACTCAAATTTGTCTTCCAGTTTCCTTTCGTTATTTCCCTGGATTCAAGGCTCAGCAATCAAAGTGTACATCAACAAGCTCTAACTGAAACTTTTTGTGTCTCAAACAGCAGAAAAAAAAAACTGTTTATACAGATCATTTTTATTGTTATTAGCCATTGTTATTTATCTTACAAAAAGAAGAAAAATCTCTTACATTCATCCTGGAATCCTGTTACATACTATGCTTGTGCAGACAGGTAACCCTATCATATGTTTATCCTGTAACCATTCATGATTTCCTTAGTGAATGTGTCTCTTTCAAATACATTTAAAGGCTCTTAAGATAAACTGAAAGAGTTAGCTTAGATTGACGATGATCTTCAGTTATGGAAGAGACTATGAGTCATTTATTTCCCCAAAGGATTATCATGCTTACTGGACCATTAAAAGCATTTCATAATTTATTGTCAGAGTTTCTCTTGGCTCTTATGAAAATTTTAATCATGACTATCTTAAAAATAAATCAAACAGTAAAAAAGCTCACACACAAAAAAAAAAAAAAAAAAAAAAAACCACAGAAATAAAGCCAAGAGAAATATTGACTTATTTTCTTCATAAAGTTTCATTGAGTCAGATGGCTAAAACTGGAGGAAAATGGAACTCTGGGGTATTTTTTAATCTCCTTGATGCTTTTATTTTATTTATTACTATTAGTGTGGGCATGTATAGGCAAATATTTCTCTCATCTATGGCATTTGAAGTGTAAATTACATACTGTTATCTTTAAGGTCCTTTCCAACCTAAACTATGATTTTATGATCTTTTCTGACCCAACATTAAATCATTATCTAAAGAATTTTTTCATACGGTATTGCTGTTGAGAAGAATGCACCATATTTAAGCACCACGTGATGCTCACTAACATGAAACTGAATAAAAGGAAATGGCATGTTACAAGAGCCAGAAAGGGCAGGTAAAGAAGTGATGTATCCACTTATTCTTTCTCCTGTTTTTCTGTAGAACGCCTATCTCAAGCAGCTGCTCCATGCTTTGTGTTGTTTCTCCAGCTGCTAATGAAAGCTGGCAGCTGTCCTGCTAGTTACCTTATTCTTTGATTAGACAGTTGGACATTGTTGATGGAAGCAGTAGATTTGAACACAGAGAGACATACATTTCCACTTTCATGCTGTGCTTGGTTTGTGCCTGCCAATGATATGGAAAAACAATTCCCAATTGAAATTACCAGCTGAATGTTTTGTTTTATTTATACACATACACACATAGGCACAGAGACTTGGCAAATGTTTTCTGCCCTTTAGTGTAATAAATGATCAGATGGTTCAATATGCACTTGTATAAAAATTGTGATTTGTAGAAACACATGTTAAACATGTATTAAAAAAGCAAACATTCACAATTGCTTGTAGCTTCTTTCTGCTCACTTTTGTGGTTGAAATTTTATTTACATGATCTCAAAAGAATCTTAGTGAATTAGCTCAAGGAAGCCACACAGAAATTTAACTTAGGTCAGCTAATGAGGTCTACAGTTGCAATTGGCTTCCCTGAGTGATATAGGAGAATAGTGTTGGCCTTGGAAATCCTCAGGCTTATCTCACAAACTTTCACTTGAGCACTCAATGCTATCTAGCTGATAAATTAAAAATGACAGATGATGGGAAATGGAGAATGAGTTGGCTATTCTGCGTTCAGCACTAAAGGACAGTAGCTTAGATGATTCACCTTCAAAGACCAAAGGCAGAAAGAGCATCCCTTTAGATGATGAGAGCTCATTGCTCTCCCTTAAGGGATCTGCAACCCATTGTGAATTTATGGGATGTAGCATCCAAGGCTTGACTTCCAGTGGACTATGAGGGTCAGTGCAGAGCAGCTGGGATGAACCTCCTGGCGTCAGGAGTTTGGCAGGCAGTTGGCAGAGGTGGAGGAGAGCAGGAAAAGACTCCTTGGATCACCACAGATGCATCACGCATGTATGCATGTCAGTCCTGTAAGTTTCACTATATATTGATATAACACTGTGCCAAAACAGAAATGAACTGTATTTGCAGCAACAAATGGTCCCTTTGCTCATTTTTCAGCAGCATATGTTATCTACAAAAGTGCCAACAGAGGTAACATGGTTAGCCTTTGTTCATACAATTAGCCTAGTTTGTTACAATGCTTTAAATCCCCAAGGATTTTTACCTGTTTGCTCTTTTTGTTGATCAGTAGAATATATCATACCCACGACTGCTGCAGCCTGCTGCTTTTTCATTTATTTTTCTGTTTGGACTTCAGCTCTTGCCTCTCTTTTGTCAGACATTTAAAATTACTTAACATCTTAGTTTGAATATTACTTAATTTACTTTCTCTCTAGAGAGAGAAGAGGCAAAAATACAGAAACAAAGCAGTGTCTCCATCAGTTTGTTGTGAAAAGTGCAGAATAAAATACTTTATTTTTCTTGTAAGAGTGATTCAAGAAAAGGTTATGACCAAATAAAGAAATGTTCAGAAATGGAATATATTTTGCAGAGTGGAACTTTTGTATTGTTCTCCAGTAAGGATTTTCATTATTTATTTAGTCTTGTGCAAGCTGTTTCACAAAAAAGAATTAAATTAGAAAATGGATTTCCCAGACTGCACACTATATCATCATCATAATTCACATTAACCTCACTGTGATAATTTCAAATTTTTTACTTTATTTTTAATAAAACAGAAGAAAAATATTTTCTTTGTGTAAGTATGTGACATTGCTGTCTATCAGAGCAGTATCAGAGGTTATAAATACTCTAATGAGTGTCACACTACTGAGTTGGCTTAAAAACTGTGTTGGTCAGATGCTAGGTGCAGTTTAACAGTGCAGGAATGATGCTCACCACAGATTCATTCATTCCCATCTAGGTGCATTACAAGTATATAACTCTTCTCTGCCGTGTAACACTGTTACCAGTGCTAAAAGTGTTTTAGTTATGTTAGATATTTCTGTACAACACAAGAAAATAGTACTTCATATCTCTGATGTATTTCTTAAAATCACAATCTCTCCAGCCTTTCCCATTTCAGAGGAAATGTACTGTGGGAGTGTGTGTATGAAAAGTCATAGACAGAGCTGAAACCAATGAATGATTATTTTAGATGTGTTACTTCTATTTAAAATAGATACATTAGTAAGTATGGGTATGAATATATGTGTGTATATATACATGACTATGCTTAGGGTATGAGTATTTATATGCTTGGCCATAAATACCATGTTAGCAACAGCCATTGTCCTGCCATCTATCTTATCTAAAGTTTGGTATTGATGTCATCAAGATGTGGAAGGTGAGGATTTTTGTTGTTTTCATTTCTGCCTCACATAACCATTTAAATGTTAGCTGGCACCTGGCACAAATTACATTCCATCAAATTTAGTTCATAACCAAAGTATTGAAGGATATTCCATTTTAGTATTTAGAAAGTATTTAATCTCCCATTCTTGTGGATTAAAAAAAACTTGGAAGAAATTATTCAAAGACATACAGTTCCACCTTCTTATAAATAAATCATGACACTGTTACTATTTCACAGGACCAATTGCTATCTAAGCAAGATAAGATGGCCACAAAATTGAGGTTCCTGTATAAGCTTATTTACTTCAATAGGTTGAATTTTAGTTATTATAAATGCTAAGGAATTTAGGATAGTGGAATTACAGAGGAAGGACAAAGCACCCAGAGCATATGAACGTACTTACATGCACATCAAATCTTTTGTGAAATACATCCGAGTATCAACAGCAGTGCAAGCTGAATTGGTACAGAATATGACATATCAGAGATATATTTTAATATTTTCAGTACCTGATGCCAACTTTGAGAACAAGTCAGATGAAGCATGTTGAAAAGGTCTGTTCTGAAAAATAAAGTGTAGACTCAGTTCACAGAATCATAGAATTATTGAATGGTAAGGTTGGAAAGGACCTTTAGAAATTATCTAGTCCAAACCCCCTGCCAAAGCAGGTCCCCCTAGATCAGGTCACACAGAAACACATCCAGTGGGATTTTGAAGTCGTCCTGAAAAGGAGCCTCCATAACCCTCCTGGGCAGCCTGTGCCAGTGCTCTGTCACTCTCAAGGTGAAAAAGTGTTTCCTTATGTTTAAATGGAACTTTTTGTGTTCTGGCTTCCTTTCATTACCCCTTGTCCTGTCCTAAAAATCAATTAGTTTTCATCTCACAGCAGTAATATATCTCTGTAAGTCTTTTAAGAAGTGATTTGTAATTCTTTCAGAGAACACATTCTGCATTTAGAAGTATATCACATAGATATAAAATAAAAGTATTGTTTCCTCAAGGTGGGCTAAAATGTCTTCTTTAAACAGTGAAGTCCTGGAAACATTAGCACACATTGTCATAGAGTCATAGAATGCCTTCAATTTATTATCAACCAGGACTGCCAGGTCTGTCTCTGCAGAGCTTCTTTCCAGCAGGTCAGTCCCCAGCCTGTCCTGCTGTATGGGGTTGTTCCTTCCCAGATGCAGGACTCTGCGCTTGTCCTTGTTGAACTTCAAGAGGTTACTCTCTGCCCAATTCTCAAGACGGTCAAGATCCCGCTGAATGGCAGCACAGCCTTCTGGGGAATCAGCCAGTCCTCCCAGTTTGGTGTCATCAGGGAACTTGCTGAGGGTACACTCTGTCCCCTCATCCAGGTTGTTGATGAAGATGTTGAACAAGACTGGCACCAGAACCGATCCCTGTGGAATTCCACTGACCACAGGCCTCCAACTCGATTCTGTGATCACCATCCTCTGGGTTCTGTCATTCAGCCAGCTCTCGATCCACCTCACCATCCACTCATCCAAGACACACTGCCTGAGCTTTCTGATGAGGATGTTATGAGACACAGTGTCAAAAGCTTTGCTGAAGTCAAAGTAGATGACGTCTGCTGCTCTCCCCTCATCTAGCCAACTGATTATGTCCTCGTATTATCCAGAATACAGAGGAACAGAAAATGCTAGAAATGTTCATGATGTTATTGCTTCAGCCAAGGCACTCTTGTCTCAAAGTATGTGCTCATTTGACTTGTGCACGGTTCTTCCTTTACAACCTGTGTTTCCATCCTTACGTTTTGAAAAAAAACAACAATGATATTGTTACCTTGGATTTTTCTTACCACAGACCTAAAACTGCTTTGTAAGAGTGTTCGGTATAATCATTCTTCTTGTCCAGTGTGGAAACAGAGGCCCAGAGCAGCAAAAAACACTTAAGCGTGATTAATTAAATGAGCTGATAACGAAAGGCAGTATGCATGAACTGCAGACATGGACTTGGCCACACTACCTTTCAACATGTTGGCTAAACCTCTCCAATAATATTGATTAAAGACCTAGCATCTTAAGTATACATTTGTTTCTCATCATGGATATTCTATAATTATAATTATACTTAATTATAGTAGTTTTGGCAATTGCTCCCCCTCAAGCCTATGTACTTTGACTATTCTAGTTTATAAATCAACACTTTTATCACTTCTGTATACTCAATATCATTTTAACAGACTTTAAAGGCAATCAAAAACTGTAATTTTGCATTTGAGAGTCATTTCCAAAAGACCAAATGTTACACCTCTCATATTCTGTGGAACTTTTCTGAAGGAAAGTAGTATCCATGGACTTTAAGAGCCCCTGACCAGTCAATGCTTTAGCTCCCTTTTTTATTGCTGTAATTCCAGTCACTCCCACCAGCCATTCCCTCCTAATACAAATGGCTCAGCAGGCTATAATACAGCGGTTTGAGAGAGAAGCCTGAGGACCTTTACAGCCTTTCCAAATTAGGAACATTCTCAGGAGAAGGTGACATTCAGGATTCCAGACATAAATATTTTTCAACTAATTCAGTAAATTTTAACTGAGTTAAAATATAGACTGTTCAAGCACCATGAAGCTGTGAAATATTTATCTGCACATTGATTTGCTTATTTTTCTGTAAATGTCTCAGTGCTCAAAAGCTTCCACTTCCAAATATGTAAAGATTTTCTATTTGTTTATTTTTTAAACATAGGGGAGGTGTCAGTCTTGAAATAATTGCCAGATAGTTATTCACCATCTCAGGATTTGTCAGACATTTGTGCTTTGTATGGAGAGTTCAAAATACTGAGGCAAAACCAGCAAGCTCATGAAAGAAGTCACAGTGATCTGAGCACTGATTCTGGAAGGTTATTGTAATGAAATGAGAAAATACAATTAATGCTGAAGTCAAATATCACTTTTATAAGTAGAATTTTACCTCCCTTGGATCAAGGCAGATGAATTTTGGCAGTGTTCTCCAATTCTAGCAAATAAGAGCATTTCTGAGTGTCAGAGCTTCCTTGACTGGAGGAGTTAAAAGGGCTGCTGCATGGCTAAATTAACTGAGTTTTGATAAATGTATTTGTGTCATGTCTCATGGAGTGAAGAAGGAAATCAGTACATATGGAGACTAGTTATCCCCTCCCTTCAATCATATTGCTTTATAGCACATTGTTTTACCTTCAATACTCTTTTGAAATACTCTCTCTGATAAACTTGCTGTATTTCTGGCTTAAGATGGAAACAGAAAATCATAGAGGGATGAACTGCAACCAGCAGGGTTTCTCCCTACAGTTTTGAGACAATGCTCACTCATTATTTAATAGGGCCTGAATATTTATATAATTTTTTTCATTAAACTAGTTTAATCCTGAGAAGTGATGAACTCCCTTCAAATCATACTTTTCCTAGCATTTTCATTATCAGCACATCATCATGCGTATCAGCACATTTGTTCATCACATTTTAGAATCAAGCCCTTCATTCCTGTGACAGAGGGATACCTTGCTTACTTCCACCTTCAGTGCTGCATGCCATTTCTGACATATAAAGCTGCTATTGTGAGTGTATTTGTTGCAGAATTTCCTCAAAGTATTCTAGGTCTAGTGTGGTTTTTCGGGGGGTTTCTTTGTGTTTTTCTATTCCTTGATTTCTGTGGTACTGCACCATGACATAGAAATGCAGTATCAGTTTCCATGGCAACAATAATCATATTTATAAGTTCAGGAGGTGAGGATTTTAGGAGAGGTGGTATCTATCCTTTCTAAACTTCTAAATGAAAGCTAGGGGTGAAGTTACAGTGGTAGGTACTGGTACAATTCAAGAACATACTGGCTGGTATAATAGACACTGTGGCATGGTAGTATAAACCACTTCCAGGAAGCTGGACTTCTGGTCCCTTCATCAGCCTGCCAGCTCTTTGGTTTCAGTCAACAGAGTAACAACTTCCATGCTTCTTTTTCTAAAGAAGCATGAGAACATGAATGTATTCTGTTCTTTTTTTATAGACAATAGAAATATTTGCTCTTCAATATCATTAGGACTGGAACATCAATTTTGTCCTTTTTTGGATATTTAGTTTTTTCACTCTTCTCTTCATACCTCTTAGAAATCAAATATTTCTGCACTTCCACTATAAGGAAAATCCTATGCAAATAAAAGAAGGCAATATTTTCCTGAATACAGTATTATAAGAATAGATTTCATTCATTTTTCATACCAAAAATAAATGAGGGAGAGGAGAGAACCTGACTCCACTGGTAATCAAACATTCAGAGGCTTCATGGGGGGCTGTGCTGCAGCTGAGTTGCATTGTATTTCATTACCCTAAGGACATTGAAGAGGTTCCATAGCACAGTGAGAATAATTCTGGTTTTACACTCATTAGGGTAAAGCTTTGAGAAGGCTGAATCAAGAGTGCAGAAAGTTCTTTACATTTTTCACAGCATGAAGAAATGCAGGTTATCAAAAGGCAGTACTGACAATGGCTCTGAGTGAGGCTGCATGACAACAGGGCCGGAGATTCTCTGTCAAACATTCCCAACTCCACACTGGATGTACTCCTTTCATCTGGAGATAGGGGAATGAAACTGATTCTGTCAAATCAGGTGCCGTTTTGAAAACAAACTTTTTGTGCTGTACCTTTTTAAAGGGGAATAGCATACTAGAAGATTAGCTTGCTCAATTATGTGAACTACACTCTGCTACAGCAAACGTACATTGCATGTTTTCTAAGCTCTTTCTGTGTTTTCTTATTGGGTATCCTTAACTAACCTAAGAGTCATTTTGAACACGTTACATTTTTGGTCTTCCAAATCTGTCATATTGTTGCCTAACTGGCATTTTTATAACGATACTGATATTGGGTTTGCCTTCTTGGAGAGCTTTATGTTTGTTTGTATTATGCAAGTAGGCACATCATTGCTATGATTCAGTGCATACAGAGCAAATTATAATCAGACTCAGATCTGAATTATCTAGGTCCATTTCAAATAGATTCTGAATGTGCTCCTGGCTCTTTAGTTGTCTCTCTGTTACCAATGACAGTGAAATCTTGTCTCTGTTAATCTCATATCAGCATGCCCTGCTGTGAGACTTAAGGGAGAGTCCATCAGAACCAGATTGTTAGTTAAGACTTCAATGCCCAAAATAGTAATTTGGTATCTGTAATTGTTTGTTTCCTCTTACATAAGAAGAATGCAAAACAGAGTCATTTGTTCAGACAACATATAAATATGTGGGGACCTTTGAAGTAAATAATATTTGTATCCTGAAGGTATAATAAATACATATACTATGTATATGTATATATATATCTATATATACAAATATATGAATCCCATATTTATTTACCACAGGAATATTTGTTCAAATTACTTTGACCTTTCAAGATTATGCTTCCTTCAAAAAGGAATTTTTTATGAAAACATACTAATGTTATTCCAGAATTACATCGTTCCTCTGAGTTGCTGAGTGATGGCAAACATTTTCATTCTGGCACTCTTCTCCTTAAATCTATTGTCTGGATAACCTTTAGCTTAATCTCTTTGTAAAGGGGTCAATAGGAGGCTCTCTATCTCAAAATGAAAGACATGAATAAAGGAGAAAGTCAAAGGAACAGAAGGCTAAAATATGAAGAAAATTGAAGCACGGAGATCAGATGAGGTAAAAAAATTAACAAGACTAATGAGTTAATTTATTCTGCTCGAAACTAATAGTGTTGTACTTCTTTGTTTTAGAAGGATTATGCTGCTTCTGCTATTCACAAATTCTCACAGATTTTTTTTGTAGGGACACACCACTCCACTCCAACAAGGGCAGAAAATGTTCTGAAACATTGTTTAAGCCAGAGGATTTGCAGAGTGTCCATGACATGCTTTAGTGGCTTTTAAGACTCTTTCAGACAGAAGAGAGTCAAAGTGGAAACTAGCGGAAATTCTGTTTAAACAACCTGATAGCCTTATATGAATGCAAAACTGGCTGGATAGATGAGGGAAGAGCTGCAGATGCCATCTACTTTGACTTCAGCAAGGCTTTTGACACTGTCTCTCATAACATTCTCATCAGAAAGCTCAGGCAGTGTGTCTTGGATGAATGGACGGTGAGGTGGATCAAGAGCTGGCTGAATGACAGAAAAGTATGTCCAGCAGGTGGAGGGAGGTTGTTCTCACCCTCTTGTCTGCCCTGTGAGGCCTCATCTGGGTCCTGTGTCCAGTTCTGGGCACCTCAGCTCAAGAGGGACTTCTGGAGAGAGTCCAGCACAGGGTCACCAAGATGATCAGAGGACTGGAACATCTTTCATATGAAAAAAGGCTGAAGGAACTGGGGCTGTTTAGTCTGGACTAGAGGAGACTGAGGGGGATCTCAATATTTACAAATATCTAAATGGTGGGTGTCAGGAAGTTGGGGCATCCCTGTTTCCTATGGTATCTAGCAACAAGACAAGGGGTAATGGGATGAAGCTGGAACACAAAAAGTTCCATTTAAACATAAGAGAAAACTATTTTACTGTGAGGGTGATGGAACAGTGGAGCAGGCTGCCCAGAGGGGTTGTGGAGTCTCTTTGCTTGGAGGTCTTCAGGATCCACCTGGGCATGTTCCTATGCAACCTGATCTAGGTTGACCGGCTTCTGCAGGGAGTTTGCACTAGCTTATCTCTAAAGGTCCCTTCCAACCCCTGCCATTCTATGATTCTAATTTTAAAATATTGAGCCTTACCTGTATAAAGGTATGCTTAATAACTAGTATGGATCGCAAATGTTTTATATGGTTATGCTAATCTTTTTTCAAATATATATACTTCAAACTAACATAAAAGATATTATTTCAAACTATGTCATTTTTCTCATTGAAAAGTTTCTTTTTTTCTAATTGTACTGATATCATAGGTAAATCTTCTGTTCTTTCTCTATGTCAACAATTGCATCTTATTAATATTTACAAATATCTAAATGGTGGATGTCAGGAGGTTGAGGCATCCCTTTTTTCTTTTATAGCTAGCAACAGGACAAGGGGTAATGGGATGAAGCCGGAACTCAAAAAGTTTCTTTTAAATATAAGAAAAAACTGTTTCACTGTGAGAGTGAGGGAGCCCTGGCACAGGCTACCCAGGGAGTATGTAGAGTCTCCTTCCTTGAAGGTCTTCAAGATCCACCTGAACGTGCACCTGAACGTGTGACCTGATCTAGGTGAA